>CAMOHE010050499.1:9050-30577 GCA_946598075.1 Artocarpus hirsutus | reverse complement strand
AAAAAAAATTAGAAACGCCCACTCGTTTTAGTTCATCATAATTTGGAGAACATTGAGAAAGACTTGTGGTGTTTCCAAGGATTCAGAATTTCTAAGAGATTCGAAACAATTGAAAAGAATTGTTCTTCTTCTAATTACGGTATGTTTTCATATTCTTTTATTCATATATTGCATTAAATTAATAATGGGTATAGATCATAAAAAAATTTTTGAAATATATGATTCGATCTTCTTCATGCTTCCGCGAAAATTTTCTAAAATCTAGTTTGCGAAACCAAAAAAAGGAGGTGGGAATTTGGACAAAGAAGACATGTCAGATGAAGTAGAGTCTTAAAGAAGGGACTTAGCTCCAAAAAAGAATCAAGAACTATGCCCTATTTGAAGTGGTAGAAGAATTAACTATGAATGTGTAGCTTCGGAAAATGGATCCATAATAAACCACCAAAACCAAAGTGGAGATATTCAAAATAGATACAGAAGTATTTGCCAATTGGGAAGATTTAATGAGGCAAGTTGACGATCCCTTACATATCAACATAAATGAATTTCAAAGTTTAACTTAAGTTGAAATTACAATCAAAGGAGCAAGAGAAATGCCAAAATCACCTTTTACCAACATGCTATTAAAAATTCCAGAGCCTCAAAAATTCAATACCCCGTAGATGAAATAGTATGACAAAACAATAGACCCAGTAGGATTCTTGTAGTTGTTTTGGCAGGTAATGATCCTAGAAACAACCAATGAGGATTTACTCTACAAAGTATTTTCAAAAATGTTGACTAAGATTGTGGCGATATGGTTTAACTAATTGGCCCTAGTGTTGATCGACTATTTCAATGAACTAACCCAAAAGTTCATCACAAAATTTAGCTACAATCAAAAAAAGAAGGAAAACAATTGGAGACAAGATGAAATTAAAGATAGGAGAGAAATAGAATCTCAAATTGTATTCGAAAAGGTTCACAACTAAGTTGAATCAAATAAAGAGAGCAGACTCCGCTTAAGCAGTTGAAATGTTTTTTGAGGGGCTTCTCCCAGACCATGGGTTAAAAGGATTACATAAGGAAGCATCTGCCAAAATATATAACGGATGTAATATACCATGTAGAAGGGAGCATGAGGGTAGAAGAAGCAAATAAAGCAAATACAAAAAAGAAAGCATAACAAGTTGAAGAAGAAAAAGTTACAACTCGACTTACGATGATCAAAATGCCATAGGAGCCAAGAGTTGTCAAGGAAAATTTGGATTGTAGAATGACCAGAGGCTCAGAATCAGCCAATGGAAGGAGAAAATAGGAGAACGATGAGAAGGTATTAGCCATATCTGATTAGAGATGAAGCAAAGCTGATAATGTCACCTAAGCAAATCTTTTACGAAACAAGACATTTGGGGGTCTTCAGACCTCTAAAACTAATTCTCTTAGACTCGAAAAAAGAAGGGACGTGTCAAAGTTTTTATGAGCTGCATAAAGACCATGGTCATAACACAATAGAGTGTGAGAGTCTGAGAAGGCAAATCTAAGCGATGATATGAAAATTATTGCAGTACGTGAAAAAGGAGGAAATGATGCACAAAACATAAAGGAGAATCAAGAAAGAGGTGCAATAAGAGTAGTGACAATAATTCATGGAATGTTGGAATAGGAAAAAAAAATAATAGATTCATTTGTAGGCCAGGAAAAGAAGGAGAGAATGTCTAAAAGAAATACGTCACCTTTAGGTAGACTTGAAGTTAAGGAAATAGACAGAAGATATCAGCTTCGAACCAACAGATTTTGCCACAATAAGCACACTTTATAACAACGCATTCGTTGTGAGATTAAAGATTCATTGAATTAAGGTTTAAAGAATAATGATCGATGGAGGTAGTCATGCAGATGTCTTGTTTTAGGATGTATTTAAAAGGAAGTAGTTGAATCAGAAGTTGATGAGACCAAGCATGTTGCCTTTAATCAGGTTTGGAGGAACTCGAGTCACTTTGAAAAGAGCAATCATTCTTAAGGTCAAAGTTACAAACTAAATTTTAGAAGTCAACTTTGTAGTAGTAGTCTCCCCATCGAGTTACAACGCCATCATGGGTAGAGGTGGATTTATAAAATAGAAGGGGTAGCTTCAACTTTACATTTAGTAATGAGATGCCTGAGTCTCGATAGTAGATTCATAAAATACATAAGGAGGGATAATTTATGCATGGATTTGGTATGACAAAGCTAAAAGGATAGAAGAATCAAAAACAAGTAATAGGGAGGGGTGCCCCTAAATCTAGCAATTAAAGGAAGGCCTACCCTGGAGAAATAAAAAAAAAGGAAAAAAGAAGTGGATCCAACAACCATGGAGCCACTAGATGAAGTAACTCTTCATTAGAATGAACTAGAGAAGACGGTTCTGGTAGGTAACCTCCTAGAAAAGGAAGAAAAAGAAAAGCTAATTCAGTACTCGAAAGAAAATGAAGACACATTCACTTAGAGTCATGATTATATGGTAGGGATATTCGACTTGGAGCCATAAGGATTAAATGATGTAATGGTTTTTGGAGATAGTTAATCCATAAAGAGTTTATTATTTATTTTCACATATCAAATATTGTCCTCTTTATGTTTATTTTTGTTGAATATATGATAAGCAAACAAAAATCTAAGACTACCAGTCTAAACCTTTAAGATTGTGCATATGATGGATAGATTATTTAGAAGAGATCAATCTTAAAAGTGATAGTCTAAATAATAAGGTCTGCAAAGGAATAAAGTTGGGCACTTTATTCATGTTAAGATTATTATATTATCTATATCCCCAATGAGAGATGACTAGTCTTGGTCATCGGAGTGGGACTTCATAAGTAGAAACATTGGTATTTTGTCATAAGCGACAATATATTAGATCAGGGCAAAAGTTGAATTGATTTGATTAATAATTCTGTTTGTTTAAATTAATTCACTTCAAATAATCATATGTGTTGCATCTTCTTCTGAAATGAATTAATGGGCCCGTATTCTTGACTTATGTCTTTTGATGTGCCAAAGGGTGACATCCTGAATTAGATGAAGGTGCACATACCGGTACGTTGGAGACATAACTCTTTATTGATATAAAGTCATTATTCATAGATATGGAATCCATAGCTCTTTTGAAGAATTAATGATATTCTCCTATAGGTATTATCCTATAATTAGAAAATTAGAGCGCTTAACCATTTGGATACATAGATGTAACCGAATGGCATATTATTCATGGATAGTAAGTATTCTTATGGTGAGATAATGGAACATAAGATAAAAATAATCGGGAAGGTAAAATGAAACTTTTCTCTAGACTGATTATTAATATCTTATGGGAATGTCACACTTTATGATATTTCATGGATGATTAGCTTATTAAAGCTTCGTAATTTTATATAGTTTGAGAGTGTAGGTTTAAGCTTTTAGTGGAATAGTATTAGAGTTAATAATCATAAAATATACGTATCTAGGGTATGTTATTTTATAATTATAGAAGCTTGATCTATATATGTCTATTAGGTCCCCTTTGCTAGTTCATAATAATACTAGTAACAAGATGGCATGTTTTTCCTACATATTGATAACTTATGTTAATTATTAAATTAGCTAAAATTCGATAGATTGAATTCATAATTCATGTTGGTTTATTATTTGAATTAATTTTTGTGAATTAATTCAAAATAAATATGTTGAATTATTTGGATAATATTTTATTTGATATGAGATAATCTGTACATGACTATTTTAATCAGATAACTTCTCCATTGAGTTATTTGAATTAAAACTAGGCTCTAACTAAGATTCTCGTATAAAATAAGATATTCTGAAATTTCTAGATTATCGCTCGATCGGCATGCTGGTGGCCGAGTTCGACAGGCCGATATCACTAGTTCGGTAAGCTGGTGCATGAGTTCAGAATGCTGACCTTGCGATAATCCTAATAAGCGTTTTTCATGCGTTTTGGGTTAAAAGTTGATCTAAACTCAAATTTTTAAGCCTAATCTAATAAGGACTAACTATAAATTCGACCACTATATAAAGGAACTATTTTTCATTATTCCTTAGATCATTTTAGATATATAGAGAGAGTAATCTGGTGAGAGAAACTTTGAAACTCCTAGAAGACTATTGTTCAACATCTGGAAGCATAGCTTTTAGTTTTCTCAAGTAGTTGAAGGAGAGGTTGTCGGAGGAAAAGTAGTACGATATACAACCACCCTCATTCCGATCATTCTTCTTTAGTTGTAGTTTATATAGTTTTTCAGTCTACTGAAGAAGTATGTAAGATCCTTTTTAAATTTATATACTTAGCATGTCAAATTTGTTATTTAGAAAAGACTTTGATTTAAAATTTTTAAAATTTGCTGCGTTTATGTTTTCTGACAATTGGTATTAGAGCCATTGTTTTGCATTGATTGTACGGGTTTGAGATCATGCTATGTGCATAAATTATGTGAACTTATTCTCTCCTATGCTTTAATTAATTTTTTTAGAGAGTGACACTCTAAGGTTTCTATATAATTATATGTTGCCATGAGATTATATGGTGAATGTTTATTAATTAATTATTGTTAACTAAATTTTTGTTTTAATTATTATATTAATTCATTAATTTTATCAATTATGGTTCCTTAAAGGTTAGAATATGTATCTAGGTCTTTCATGTAATTACATGGCGGCCTATCATCACCGTCTAAGATTTATTATTTTAATTATAGTTTGTAAATTTATATTAAAATAATTATTCAAAGTAAAGACAAATCTAAAAAATAGAGATGATTATAGTTCTATTTGTTTTTCTATGTTTATAAATTTTAATGTTTTTGAATTGTTTAAAAATAAATTGAAAAACTATATAAAAATTGTTTTTTGTAAAAGGTTGGAGGAAAAATGGTAACTGTCGGTCGACAGGCTAGTTACTCTATACCGGGAAGCTAAATGTTAGGAAAAACTAAGGGCTCTGCATGGAACTGGTAGGCCGATGATCACAGACTAGTTGGCCGATCTTGGGTAGAACCGTTTTTTAAAACAGTGTATTTTTCAATTGTAATTTTTTCTTTTATTTTTTGAAACGATTCTGAGAAACATGAAATTTAATGATAATTAGAAAAATAAATTTTTGATCTATATAAGATTGAAAATTGAAGACGGACGCCACATGAAGAAGGATACAACGAAAAGATATAAGACGATCAATATATGTTTCGATTGATCTTTTGCAATCTTTATTTTTTTCCTCTAGGGTGGAACCATGATATTACGGTTGTTTATGATATTGCTTGTAGCTTTGCATGTTGCGTTATTTGTTTGAATTATAATATGTTTTGCCATGTATGTTGAATGCCATGTAGAATAACGAGTGCCGCTCATTAAAAATTGTTTATGTTTGATAACATAAAACCTTAATTTCTAAAATATTGAGTAGGAGAAGGTTTTCGAAAAGAGGACCTAAGGCCTCCCTCGTTGGTCTATAGGTAATACATGGTGGTTTCAACCTCAAAGAAGGGATTGCATCATGTACCGGGGTTGGATCTCTAAGAGCATATTTTGCTTTAGCATGTTTTATCATTGTTCATGCCAAAGTGTCGATTATAAACCATGGATAAAGTAGTTAAAACGATGGTTAAACACTCATAATTAATTTTATTATTAACCTCCCCAAAGAGCTTTGTTAATGAAGTTAATGACCAAAAAAATGATTATTAGTATATGCTAGATCAGATGGGTCTTGCATGGTTTATACTGATCGAAGGGATCTGTCTTCCTAATTGAATTTGGCAAGCCTCCTTAAGGTAGCTTGTTGAATTTTGAGTTAGGAATTATCGTTGCAAAGTTATGATATATTTAAGGTTTAGACACATAAACATGTTATATGCTTACTTGTTTGTGTTATCTTACTTTATTCTTATCGAATGTTTGTCTATGTTTGATATATGAATCTTTATTGTAGATCAAAATATCTAAAAACACTTTATCTACAATACTTGATAAAAACACTTCAACTGGCGAGAAATATAATGATTGAAAACAGAACCTGAATATCGTTTTATCCTTTGAGAAACTAAAAATTATGCTAACAATACCATGTCCTCTTGCACCTACTAGTGAATCCACTAAGGAACAAATCTAAGCATATGATCGCTGGAAGGATATCGATGATCAGGCCCACTGCTATATCATGGCTAGCATGTTTCTCTCAACATGAAGATCATGAGACTCTTCAGCAGATCATGGATAATCTTGATGATATGTTTGGAGACCAAGCCTTGACAAGCCAGCAAGGGGCTTTTTGGAAGCTTTTTAACTGTAAGCAAAGACCAAGGATGCTTGCAAAAGAGCATATGGTGTTGGTCATAGGTTACCTTGCTCAGGCTCAAACCCAAGGAGCCAACATTGATGCTAAGCCATAGATGACCATGGTTTTTGAGAGTCTTTTCAAGAAGTTCATCATGTTTAGAGCTTCATATAATTTGAGCAATAGACATGATGCGACTTTGACTGAGCTAATAAAGCAATTACATTAGTTCAAAAATCTGATTAGGGAAGCTCTGTTGGGGGCGAGGAAAACTTGACGATTGCATCTGGTTCTAATTCCAACTCTGGGAATGGATAGAAGTAAAATGATAAGAACGGGGAGTCTTTTGTTATGGCAAAAGGCAAGGATAAAAAGAAAAAGAAGAGGAACCCAAAGAAACTAAAGTGTTTCTTCCGTAGAAAGATTGAGCACATAAAGAAGAATTATAAGGATTTTCAATCTAAAGAAGGTAAATGCAAACTTCTGGTTATTAAGACTTATTTAGTTGAGAAATCATGTGACATTTAGGTCATAGATTTTAGAGCGACTAATCATATTTGTGTTTCTCTGTAAGAGTTCAAGGAAATGAGAAGCCTGCAACATGAACACTTCACAGTTTAGATGGGCAATGGATCCTTAGTGTTGGCTGAAGCAATGTGAGACGTCCATCTTTATTTTGATGGTTATAGGAGCTTAGTTTTAAGAGATTTTTTTTATGTTCCTAAATTTAAAAGGAATTTAATTTTTGTTGCCTATTTATTTAAAGACTTTTATTCAGTTTCTTTTAATAATATAGTTATGATTCATAAAAACAAATCTTTTATCTGTAGTGAATAGATGGAAAACAACCTACATTTCATCAAACCTAAGATGGACTCACTACTTAACGCTAAGATTAATGATAACTCTAAAAGACTTAAAACTTATCACTCTAATAAGACTTATCTTTGGCACTTGTGATTAGGTCATATTAGCTCGAATATGATTCAAAGGTTGGTAAGAGATGAACCTTTAAGTCATTTAGAGGTAGACTTTATACCACAATGTGAATCTTGTTTGGAGGGCAAAATGACCAAAAGACCATCCAGGTCTAAGGTCAATCGAGCCGAAGGCGTTCTAGAACTTATGCCTAGTTATATTTATGGTCTTATAAACATCAAAGCGTGAGGAGATATGAGTATTTTATCACTTTTAGTGATGATTACTCAAGATATGGGTATGTTTACTTAATGCAACATAAGAGCGAAACTTTTAACAAGTTTAAGGAGTTTCGAGCTGAAGCAAACAAGCAATTAGGCAAACCCATAAAGGCACTTTGATTTAATTGAGATAGAGAATACCTCTCCGATGAGTTCATATAATGCTTATTAAAGAATGTGATTTTATCTCATTTGACTGTACCAGGCACTCCGTAGTAGAATGGCATAGCTGAGAGAAGGAATAGGACTTTGTTAGACATGGTTAGGTTCATGATAAGTTATTCGACATTATGTTTATCTTTTTTGGGGATATACACTACAATTTGCATGTCATCTTTTGACATGTGCCTTCAAAATTGGTTTCCCAAACTCCTCATGAGTTATAGACAAGTAGAAAGACATCCTTAAACCATATTTGCACATGAAGATGTCCTGCTTATGTCCTGTACAAGGAAGCGAATAAGTTGGAAGCACGTATGGAAGCATATGTGTTTGTTGGATATCCAAAAGGGACTCAAAGGTGTTATTTTCAATAACCAAAAAGAAAATAAAGTAGTGGTTTCAACGAATGCAACTTTCCTTAAGGAAAGCTACATGAACGACTTTAAGCCTTGTAATAGAGTGGTACTCGAGGAGTTACCAAATGACTGATCACTCTGGAGGTTCTAGTTGAAGCCAATCCAATCGATGTTGAAAAACCAACCGAACAATAACCTAGGGAGCTTTAGTGTAGTAGGAAAATCGGGCGTCAACCTGAGAGGTATATGTTCAATAGTGAAGCTTACTTGGTTGAACTGGTTAAATATAATAGGGATCCTTACACTTACAAAGAGGCTATAGAGAATGCTGATTCAAAGCTTTGGATAAAAGCTATGAACACTGAGATGAAGTTTATGAAGACTAATCAAGTCTAGGTGCTTGTACACCTTCCCGAAGGGGTAAAACTTATAGGGTGTAAGTGATTCTATAAGAGAAAGAGAGGAGCAGATAGAAAAGTCGAAGCCTATAAGGGTAAACTAGTAGCAAAAAGATGCACACAAAAGGAAGGAATCAATTACTTGGAAACCTTTTCACATGTAGCGATGCTTATGTAACGCCCCTTATAAATGTCACAGGAACTGTTAACTTTTATCATTATCTTTTAATTATCAATAGGAAAAACCTAAACCCGTTAAGTATTATCTAATTATTAACCTAGGAGTTTTGGCGTATTTTTTTTATTATCACCACATGAACATGTGAATTAAAATTTTAATTTATTTTTAAACAATTGAATTATTTCTTAGCATATATTACTAGCATTTCTCAAGATCGCATCTTTCAAATAAGATCAATACTTACTTACCTTATATGGTTTTCCTCCTCGGTTAGCCCAATGGAATGCCCAAGGTATTTGGCTAACCAACTACCTACAGAAATAGTTAGTTTAACATATTAAATATAAAATATGAAAACAAAATATAACCCATAAATTATTACAAACCAATGTCCATTAAAACATCCCATAATGTGCAAAACTAAATTTCAAAGTAGCATTATTATAATTTCATTTCACGTCATAGCTCTGTGATCCAACACTGTGATCCTTGCACATACTTTTATCTATCCATCCTCCATCCATAGCTATAGCCTTACCCTTATTTGCATCATGATTAGCTTATGTAAGCATTAAGCTTAGTAAATACATTATGTAATCTCACAAAACATTATAAAAGCTTCAACCATAGCATGAATCATTTCATCTTTGACAAAGTCAAAATAGTGCATAATGTACACTTTGTAAGAACATATCTTTTCTTTTCCTTTCCCATATTAAAACATTCATTTTATCTTTTAGGGCCCTGGTGTTGCACCAGTAACATCGTTAGGGCGCGCCGTCATGTGGGGAGAAGGGTAGCTAATCCCAAACCAAACGTGACAAGTTCACCTTGTAACACTCCCTTATGAGCACCACAAGAGACGTTGCTTTTACTGTTAAACTTAACAATTACCAATAAAAAGTTTGAAACAATCAACAACACTCAAAGAACTATCCCGGGAACACTTGCATAACATTAAAATTTTTTAACTACTTACCAAATTTGCTTCTTTTACCTCGATTAGCCCGACAAAATACCTAAGGCATTCGACTAACTGATCACTTGTAGAAAACTTAGTTTACAAAAACAAATATTTAACAAATACAAAATTATAAATATAACACAAGCACTCTTAGCTTCTAATCAATCAACTAATTAAGACTAATCACGAAGAAGCAACTATATAGTGTATTCTTTAATAAATATCCTAAGAAAACAAAAATCTAAAATATAATTTACATTCAATAAAACATATATTCATAAGAACATATTGGAAATAGAATTGAGCCTCAAACAAAAAAAAAATGCAGAACATAATATATTAAATTTTGTTGGAGTTTAAATTCATTTCATGACATGACTCTGTTTCCAATCCAACACTCCTTACACACACACGCCTATCCTTGTCCTCTATCCTAATCAACCTATATCTTATCCTTATCTACAACATGATATAAACTAAATAAGCATAATCTTAGTAAGTACAAATTCCTATCTCACAACATAAAACATTTCTTAAAAATCATTACATAAAATCATAATGTTAATAATAATAGTGCACGAGGCACAAGTTTATATGGAACATAACTTTTCATTTAAACTTCCATATTAAAACATCATTCATTTTATCTTTGGGGGCCCATGCGTTGCACTATAAACATAAACATCATAGGCACACCGTCATGAGAAGAGTATGGTAGCTAGCCCCAAACCAAACATGACAAGTCTAACCTTTGGGATATCATAAACTTAAACAAAGAGCGTGCAATGCTTAATTAAGTGATACATATATATATATATATATATATAAAAGCTTTCTTTGAAAAACTGTCGTAAACCATTAAAAAAAAACATGAACATAAAAACATCCTTAGGAAAAATTCATCATAAAAAGGTCTTGAAATATGAACATTAGATCACATACCTTTACTTATAAAACATTGTGTAACATTTTCATAAATTTTATCATGTTGCATGTGAGATGCACTTACTTATCTTGCTTGCTTACTAAACGTTAACATAGGTGACGTTGCCACGGTTCTCAGTGTGCTCGCCTTTTGGAGTGTTCATGTCAATCATTTATATAATACATAAAATTAATATTCCTCTTCATGATATCATTTAATACCATATTACATTATCATATATCATTCTTAACAAAACAAAGGATCTTTAAGTCATAAACATGCACTCAAAGTCAAGAAACATAAAGATAGAAAACTTGACCTTTAATGACTTGGAGAAATTAATCTCAACTTGTAAGCATAATTAAAGTGTAAGAATTATTCCATAACATAGTTACCATATATAAACATCACTCAAATTTTCTTCTCTTGAAAATATTAATCCAAAATATCTTTATCCAATTTTAAAACATTCAAGTAAATCTGCCAATAACAAAACCTGCATGACCTTTAAGTATTCATAACCGTATATCTTTCAATTCACACTCAATTAGAGCACGAAAATTTGTAGGAATAAAGTTAACATATATATATATATATATCTATACATACTGCTCAAATTTTTTCTTTAGCCATAAAAATTTCATTTAATAATTAAAATAAGTCACATATTCAATACCTTAAAATCTACCAACAAAATCTGGGCAGGGAGCAGCCTAAAAGTTGCTAAACATAATTTATAAAAATTACTATACATAATAGACACATAAGATAATAACAAATTCAAAATCAATTTTAAATAAATTCAAAGTAATTCAAAACACACATTCAAATTTAGAGTTAATATTAACATCAGACATACTAGACAATGAACATGTTCTCTTCAAACTTTTTTATAAAATCAAATATCTATGATATGCTTGTGAAATTTTTACATGACATGGTTAACATATAAATATAAGTTAGAAAAATAAAAAATCATGCAAAACATATTTAAAATTACAGTTTATCATCTCATGAATTACACAAAGCATATCAGGTAGACATTTATAACCACTGAGTACTTGTCAATCAACGAATTTTATCTTAAAACATAATAAGAATATGAATCTAAAACTTTACAGACATTTAGTTAACATATCAACAATGATTTATAATTTTTTTCAAAATTAAAAAACATTTTTTGCCTTGTAAAATAGACTGTACAAGGCACAAATATAAACATACCAGCAATTAAAATTTTGTGAGTAGTGTTTGCTTGAAAGCTCATAACTCTAAAAATATTTTGAACAAAAAAAAATATAAAAAATCCCGAACATTCATGATATATACATACACATCATATCCAAAAATTGCAGCAAAATAAAATCATTTGATTTCAAAACCTTACCAGCCACCTTACCAACAAACCAAAAACGAGAATTCTCTTATCACACTCCAACAACAAACCTTACTTTCATGAAATTTCATAATATCATATGAATATAAATGCTTTTAACTAGAGAGTAATATTGTTATAATCAAAGTATTAGACAAAATAATTTATTTTTCACACAAACATACATGCATACACATTCACAATCATAAAAGAACAATTTTCTAACAAAGTTTATTACAAAACAATATACATCAATCATAAGATTCAAAACCATAAAAACTTTAAAACATACCTTTAATTCTTATTGTTCTTCAACAAAGACAAATTCTTGCAACAAAATCTCTAAAAATAATTCCTTCTACTTTGGTTTGAAAGAAAATAAGAGTAATAAATTCTTGGTTTTAGGGATTAGAGAGATGATGAAGGCTTTCCTTGGAGAGATTTTTGAGAGGGGGTGAGAGAGAGAATTTTTGTTGGCTAGCAATTAACAAAATAAAGACTTTGGTGGCTTAAAAGTATATGTATAGGTTTATAAGAAAGAAGAGATTAGATGAGTATAGAAAATTCTAATCCTAATCTAATTAGATTTCCCCCTTTTTAAATGAATCTAATCCTAATCTAATTAGCTTTTCTTTTTTTTTTTCCTTTTTTTCTCTATTTTTTTTCTTTTTCCTTTCATGACAATTTCTTTCAATTAATCTTAATGTATATATATAATCTATTACAACTTTTTTTTACGAGTTAACATAATATATATGATATATAATATGATATAATTATAATTATAATATAATAAAAATATATTATAGTATAATATAATATAATATAATTATAAGTACATAATTATTTATACACAACGATAATATTTACTCTATGTCATGCCCCGGAGTACAAGAGGTGACATGGCAGTTTAATTAAGTTAATTAAGAAAAAACTTAGTTAAAACATGAGCTTAAGAATTAAGAATTTATCTATGAAAAAGGTGATAATTTTAAAAACCCTTTTAAAGCGAGCAGTTATAGTGTTTAAACAAATAAGAATAACAAAATAAACAATGAGGAAATGAAAATTAAGAAATAAGGAGAAACGAGAACGGGTCCCACTGACCCACATCTTGTGTATACACATAGTATTGATAATATTAAATTACAACCACAGTCCAAAGTACAGAGAAAAGTTAAATAATACATGCATTGAATTTAGTACTCAAATAACCTACTTGATTCTTCTACTGCTCGAATGTCCTGTCTGTGGACTCCTCACCATTCCTAAGCTAGACTCCACCTAGAGGGAGAAAGATTTTAAAACAAATAAAAGATAAGCGAAAGGCTCAGTAGGACTATATTTTAAAATAGATAAATAAGATAAAAAATTTAAATAAAACTTCATCTTAGGAAACAAAGTTAAATAAATAAATTCATTTAAATAGATTTTATTGAAAATAGCTAGGCCAGAAAGTACCTTTTATCCTTTCCAGGTAAACCATATTTATATCACCATGAAAGTGGCCCAGCTAAGTTTTGAGACTTGCCCCAAAGGTCACGCACTACACGACCTGATATCTGATATGGCATCATGCCCTAAATATATATATATATATATATATATCTTTCTATAATTATTAAAATCTCTTTGTACCAAATATAGTCTTTTACATTCATTATGAGGTTTATTATGAAAATCACCTCAATTCCACTGCTTATGAATTCAGTCAATAAAAATCCTTTTTCAACCAATCATTGAAAACATTTTTTTGTTAAAAATTCCTTTGAGGCCAAAACATTTAAAAATGGCTACCAACGAAGGGGTAGAAGTCCTACCTCAATACTCATGCTGGTGTCCCACACCATAATCTTGATCTGCTATACGTTAGTTTGCAGAACCACGAACAACCTTAAGTGTATAATAACTAAATATATCAGTATCTAGCTTAAGATATTCTACATTACTAAACTATCTCATGGTGTCCTAGTTTGTCATTTAAATTTATAAAATCATATGGTATCATTAAAATCTAAATCAGGGTTCAAAACGATGAAAACGGATGAAAAATAACAAAATTTCACCATGCTCGGTCGGCCTATCAGTCTCCCTAGTTCGGCCGGCCAAACTGTATCGAAAAACCAAGTCTGGTTGGCCGAACATTTCCAGGTTCGGCCTGTCTGTCGTATGAATCTGGCTTGCCGAACTCATGAATCTAGCCTACCGAACATGAACTTCGGCCTGTCGATCTGGAAAAATTATAGAATTTTTCAGGCACGGGTTCTCAACCTCCCAAGTCCAAATCTTAAATTTCAATCTATTTTTTGACATCCTAGGAATGGATAATGATCATAGTTGATGGACAAACATAGTAGATCACTTTTTATTACATTAAAACAAGATTAAAACAAAAATTTCAAAAAATCCCAAAAATAGAAAAAATTAGAGAAAAATAAAAAATCTCGATTTAAATCCGTTTTTGTTCAAATAAAGCTTAGATTCTAGTTTTTCTAAGTCTCTCTAACCTAGATTAAAGGTTTTCTAAGCTTAAAAAAGTTTTGAAATTTTGAAACTAACCTCGAATCGAATCTTTAAATCGTGTTTTCGGTTGCTTAATCACACTCTCGAGGCTCCCATCTACTAATCCGAAGCTTGGGCTTGATTTTGAAACTCAAAATTTTGAAAAGAGAAGAGAAAGAAGGAGAGGCAGAGTGTGAGAGTGAGAGAGACGAGAGAGAGGAAGAGAGAGAATGAGAGAGGGCATGAATGAAGGAAAGAGGGAGAGAGTGAGAGATTAAATAAAGAGAGGGAAAGACTGTAAGCTACATATAAACCGTGTGCAGCAGCACACTGATTTCAAATGGAACATATTTGGCATTTGTCAAATTGTTTTGTTTAAAAATTTAAAATAACAAATAAAAATAATTTACAGTAATTAAAAATCATCAAAATAATCAAAAACAATATAAATTTTAGAAATTCCACAAAATGTTCAAATTAAGTTTAAAATACTCATTATGGCACACTAATCTACCATTTTACTCATTAATAACATTTGATTAATTTCAGAGCGTTACAACTCTCCACCCCTAAAAGAAATTTCACACTCAAAATTTACAAATTGATTTAGAAACAAAAAAAAAATGTGGATACAACTCCTGCATATTTGATTCAAATTCCCAAGTAGCTTTATCAACTCCGTGATGCTGCCACACAACCTTTACTAATGGGATGTCGCGACGACGCAAGCTGATCACCTTCCGATCAATAATCTGAATCGGCATTTCCTCGTACATCATGTCTTCCTGAATCTACACGTCCTAGAATAAGACAATTTTGTTTTGCTCAGGTGGACACTTCCGAAGCATTGACACATGAAATACATTGTGAACATGTGAAAGTTTAGGAGGAAGGTCGAGTCGATAAGCAACCACACCCAAGCGTTGAGTAATTACGAACGGTCCAACATATCTTGGTGCAAGTTTTCCACTTACTCCGAATCATGGGATACCTTTGCGAGGCGATACCTTCAAGAGAACAAAGTTTCCTACCTCAAATTCTAGGGGTTGACGCCTTCTATCTGCGTAACTCTTCTGTCGACTCTGAGCTGCCTTCAATCGATCTCAAATTATGGCGACCTTCTCATTACTATCGCGAATCTCATTTGGCCCAAGAACAACTCTATCTTTTGGTTCAGCCCAACACACCGATGGCCAACATGGTCATCCATATAGTGCTTCGAATGGTGCCATGCCAATGCTCGACTGATAGCTGTTGTTGTACACAAACTCCGCTAGATGTAAGTCCTTCTTCCAATTGCCTCTGAAGTCTAACGCACATGCACGCAACATGTCTTCAAGAATCTGAATGACCCACTCAGATTGCCCATCGGTCTGAGGATGAAATGCTGTACTAAAGTTCAAATCTGTACCCAAAGCCTCCTGAAAGTTTCTACAGTACTTGGCATTGAATTGGGTGTCTTTATGAGATATGATGGACAAAGGAACTCCGTGCAACTACACTATGTTCTGTAGATACAATTCCCCAAGAACTCTTCTCGAATAAGTCGACCTGAATGTAATGAAATGAGCTGACTTCGTTAACCCGTTGACCACGACCCAAACTGCATCATGCCTTTGCTCTGTCCTCGGCAATCCAGTAAGAAAATCCATCATCACATGCTCCCATTTTCATCTTGGAATCGAAGGCGGCTAAAGTTGACTTACTGGCTTCTGATGCTCAGCTTTCACCTGAAGACAAGTCGCACGCTTGGCCACATATTCTTGGATATCTTTCTTTATACCTCTCCACCAATATTGCCTCTTTAGATCATGATATATCTTTGTGCTCCCTGGATGAATGGCAAATTGAGACTTATGGGCTTCATCCATTATGGTCTTCGTCACCTCTACGATTGCTGGAACTGCCAAATGCTCCCTGAACTACAATGATCCATCGACACGTACCCTCCATTCTTCAAATTGCTCTTCGTTCTAAATTCACGTCTAGATTTCCTGAAGGTGCTGGTCTCACCACTGATTCTGCTTCACCATCTAAATAAGAGTTAGGGTCGCCTCCATGTGGTACACCAAAACACAATCATAGTCTTCATAATACTGTAGCTCGTACTCATTCACTGTTGCATCTCTTTTTCAATCTTCAAGAGCTAGACATGCAAGTATCCCTAAAGACTTCCTACTGAGTGCATCCGCAACTACATTAGCTTTTCTAGGATGTTATTGCAGCGTGAAATCATAATCCTCCATGTATTCCATCCACCTTCGCTGCCTCAAATTCAAATCCTTTTGAGTGAACAGGTACTTTAAACTCGTGTGGTCGGAGAAAACCTAAAATGTCACCCAATACAAATAACATCTCTAAATCTTCAACGCATGAATTACTGTTGCGAGCTCCAGATCATGAGTAGGATAGTTCCGCTCATAAGGTCATAGCTGTCTCGATCCATACGCCACCACGCGTCCATGTTGCATCAGCACGCACCCAAGTTCGTGTCCTGAGGTAGCTGTATAAACTTCATACCGCTCATCACAGTTGGGAATGATCAATACCGGTGCTGAGGTCAACCGATTCTTCAGTTCTTGAAAAGCGTGCTCACATTCTTCATCCCATTCGAACCTGATATTCTTCCTAATCAATCTTGTCAATGGCGCTACTATCTTCGAGAAATCCTTCACAAATTTCCTATAATACCCTATAAGTCCCAAGAAGCTATGGATTTCTGCCATATTCCTCAGTCGTTCTCATTGCACTATGGCTTCCACCTTAGATGGATCCATCGAGATGCCATGCTTGGAAATGACATGACCCAGAAACTTATAACTTCTGTCAACCAGAACTCACACTTTTCCTTCTTAGCATACTGCTGGTGTCTGAAGCACAATTCTAAGATACTACTCATGCTCCTCCCAAGTCTTAGAATTGACCAAGATGTCGTCGATGAATACGATCACGAACTGATCCAAATAGGGCCTGAATATCCTATTCATCAAATCCATGAAGGCTATCGGAGCATTCGTCAATCCAAATGGCATCACCAAAAATTCAAAGTGTCCATACCGGGTCTTAAAAGCTATTTTGGGAATGTCCTATTCCTTAATTTTAAGTTGATGATATCTTGACCTCAAATCTATCTTTGAGAAATACTGCGAACCTCCCAACTAATCAAACAATTCATCAATCCTAGGCAGAGGATACTTATTCTTCACCATGACCTGATTTAGCTGCCGATAGTCACTGCATAACCTGAGGGTTCCATCATGTTTCTTAGCAAACAAAATTGGTGCTCCCTAGGGTGATGTACTATTCTGGATATGTCCCTTATCAGCAAGCTCTTGAAGTTGCTTCCTTAATTCTTTCATTTTTGCCAATGCAATCTAATAAGGTGCTACAGAGATCGGTGCTGTTCCTAGAAGTAACTTAATGCCAAATTCGATCTCTCGATGCAGTGGTAATCCTGGTAACTCATCGGGGAAGACATCTTCGAATTCATCTACCATTGGGATTGCTACGTTTCTTCTCGAGGCACTAGACTCTCCTTCTAGGTTCATGAGAAGACGCAGCAAGCTAGATTCTTCTGCCCTTCAAGGCATGTCTTCACAAGATGCTCACTCATTAACCGATCACCACTACCCTGATAAGTGATCGTCGTACCCTTATCAGATACTAGGGTCACTTTCCTAAGTTGACAATCTACAACTGCATTGTATCTAGACAACCAGTCCATCCCTAGAATTACATCATATGAATTCATAGGGATTACAATCAAATCACTTTTCAAAATCTCATCCCCAATCTTTATTTTACATGCTTTGCAAATACAATTCACATACACTTGCCTCAAGGGTGAATCTATAACTAAGGGTTCGTCGAACTCTTATATTTCTAATCCCAAGGTATGTACAAAAGAACTCAAAACTCCTTAAAGTGCGTATGCCGATGACTAGCCTCGGAATCCTCCGATCTTGCCCTTACTGCTATCTGACGGAATGCAGCAAACATGGCCCTCATCATGCCTTCATCACAAACTCAACGTCAGTTGTCAAACGTCGTCTAGGTGCCATTCTCTCACTTTTGAAAATAAAATTTTTGGACTGTCATGGTATTTCATTGTCGTACTTATGTATGCACAATTTTCAAGGTTCATAACCTTAAGCTCTGATACCATTCTGTCATGCCCCAGAGTACAAGAGGTGACATAGCAGTTTAATTAAGTTAATTAAGACAAAACTTAGTTAAAACATGAGTTTAAGAATTAAGAATTTATCTATGAAAAAGGTGATAATTTTAAAAACCCTTTTAAAGCGAGTAGCTATAATGTTTAAACAAATAAGAATAACAAAATAAACAACAAAGAAATGAAAATTAAGAAATAAGAAGAAACGAGAATGGGTCCCACTTATCCACATCTTGAACACACACATAGTACTGACAATATTAAATTACAACCACAGTCCAAAGTAAAGAGAAAAATTAAATAATACATGCCTTGATTTTACTACTCAAATAACCTACTTGATTCTTCTACTGTTCGAATGTCCTGTCTGTGGACTCCTCACCATTCCTAAACTGGTCTCCACCTAGAGGGGGAAAGATTTTAAAACAAATAAAAGGTGAGCGAAAGACTCAATAGGACTATATTTTAAAATAGATAAATAAGATAAATAATTTAAATAAAACTTCATCTTAGGAAACAAAGTTAAATAAATAAATTCATTTAAATAGATTTTATTGAAAACAGCTAGTCTAGAAAGTACCTTTTATCCTTTTCAGGCAAACCATATTTATGTCACGATCGAAGTGGCCCAGTTGGGTTTCAGGACTTGCCCCCAAGTTTGCACACTACACGACCTGATCTCTGATATGGCATCATGCCTTAAATATATATATATATATATATATATATATCTTTCTATAATTATTAAAATCTCTTCTTACCAAATATAGTCTTTTACATTCATTATGAGGTTTATTATGAAAATCGCCTCAATTCCACTACTTATGAATTCAGTCAATAAAAATCATTTTTCAACCAATCATTAAAACATTTTTTTGTTAAAAATTCCTTTGAGGCCAAAACATTTAAAACTGGCTACCAACGAAGGGGTAGAAGTCCTATCTCAATACTCATGCCAGTGTCCCACACCACAATCCCGGTCTGTTACACATCAACTCTGCGAAACCACGAACAACCTTAAGTTTATAATAACTAAGTCTATCAGTATCTATCTTAAGATATTCTATGTTACTAAACTATCTCATGGTGTCCTAGTGTGCCATTTAAGTTTATAAAATCATATGGTATCGTTAAAATCTAAATTGGGGTTTAAAACGGTAAAAACGGGTGAAAAATAACAAAATTTCACCATGCTCGGTTGGCCTGCCCGTCGCCCTGGTTCGACCGGCCAAACTGTAAACCAAGTCTAGTCGTCTAAAAATTTCCAGGTTTGGCCTGCCGGTTGTATGAATCCGGCCTACCGACCTGGAAAAATTTTAGAATTTTTCAAGCACAGGTTCTCGGCCTCCTGAGCCCAAATCTTGAATTTCAATTTGTTTTCTCACATCCCAAGCATGGATAATGATCATAGTTGATGGGAAAACACAATAGATTACTTTTTATTGCATTTAAAACAAGATTTAAACAAAAATTTTGAAAAATCCCAAAAATGGAGAAAATAGAAAAAAATGAAAAATCTTGATTTAATCCATTTTTGTTCAAACAAAGCTTGAATTCTAGTTATTCTAAGTCTCTCTAACCTAGATTAAAGGTTTTTTAAGCTTAGAAAAGCTTAAATTTCAAAATGCCACAAAATTAGAAAAATTTAGAAAAGTTTTGAAATTTTGAAACTCATCTCGAATCGAAGCTTTAAATTGTGTTTATAGTTGCTCAATCATGCTCCCGAGCCTCTCATCTACTATTTCGAAGCTTGGGCTTGATTTTGAAACTCAAAATTTTGAGAAGAGAAGAGAAAGAAGGAGAGGCAGAGTGTGAGAGTGAGAGAGACAAGGGAGAGGAAGAGAGAGAATGAGGAATGAGGGAAAGAGGGAGAGAGTGAGAGATTAAATAAAGAGAGGGAAAGACCGTAAGCTACACAAAAACCATGTGTAGTAGCACATTGATTTCAAATGGAACATATTTGGCATTTGTCAAATTGTTTTGTTTAAAAATTCAAAATAACAAATAAAAATAATTTACAGTAATTAAAAATCATCAAAATAATAAAAAAGAATATAAATTTTAGAAATTCTACAAAATCTTCAAATTAAGTTTAAAATACTTATTATGGCACACTAATCCACCGTGTTACTCACTAATAACATTTATTTAATTTCGGAGCGTTACACTCTATGACCCCCAAAATTTTAATTTACACATTATTCTCTTGGACACTTCATATTATTTAGTTTCTTAATGCCATAGATAAAAATGCTACACATGTAATTATCATGACATTATTAGTATTATAAAATAAGAAAATATGCAACAAAATTCAAGTTATCGACAAGAATATCGCACTATGGCATACATAACTCTAGAGCACTGTAAAGATTATAAATTTAGAGCAAATTGAAACTCTTAGAAACATATTAAATACTTTATGCTTATCATCATTTTTAACATGAACGTCTTTAGCACATCGATCTCCCGTGGCTGTCACCTGTAACATTACTAAACAAAAAAATTAATTTACTTAACATAAATAATAATAGCACTTAAGATATCACATTCTAACGTTAGATTAACACAAATGTCTGTAGAAGAAAACAACGGGAGTTACATACCTTGTAGGTTAGTCCACCTTACGGAACAAACATCATCATTGGGTGTACAATGCCTTTTTTATGTAATACATATATATACATATATATTTTTTTGTGAAAACATCATATGCATCATGAAAAAATGTTGAAAACATCCGTTAAAAGACGTTCTTCAAAACCATGGTAAAAGGGGCCTTTTGAATGAAAAATGCATAAACATTAATAACATAATAAAACATAACATTTCTTAAAACTTTTCATAATTCTTAATTATATTGCAGGTGAAAATATACTTACTTGAATTGTAGAAATTTTACTTAACCTTTTGCAAGTGGATGGTTTCCTGTCTACTTCCAACGACTCAAGGTCTCAAACGTCTTTAATATTATAACATGGTGATAAAAGAAACATTCT
>CAMOHE010050498.1:9035-32537 GCA_946598075.1 Artocarpus hirsutus | reverse complement strand
CAACAATAATAGTAAACTTTACATAATTAATAATGTGTATAATAATTAACTATACACATTCCAAAACATTGAATTCTTGCATTCTTGAACTTAGTGCTCACCATTTTTAATTTATGGTATGGAGCTCATGATCACTATTGATCTGGGTTTCTCTTACTGAACTGTTATCATATAGGAATTTTCCACATGATTATAGTACGTTGGAAATTCTATTTTTGCCAAATAACATCGTCTTTTTGGCTCATGCATAAAATTAATAAATCATGAATTCTTGGTTTAGCACATCAAATAATTATTTTTTAATTATTTTAATGTACTATCATAACATTACATTATTACATGTTTCATAAATAAAGCACATAATTTTGTGCATTCACAACATTAATTATTTCTAAGGTCTTACGGCTATTAAGACCTTTAAATATGCGTGTAAATAAATGCTAAACTTGTACTTTCTTAAGTACTTAGCTAAGTCATGAGAGAAAAACCCTCAATTAATCATAGTTATTAACGTTTGAATTTTTCGGGTCGTTACAACTTTGCTCCCAAACTCAACCAAGCAAGTACCTGACTTGAGCGTTGGAGAGTCTTTAGCCGGCACCACACTAATGTCTCCTTGATCTTTGAAGCATCCCTTTTTTTTATGCAAGTTCATCTCGGAAAGCTGAGACGAGTGTGAAAGACCATCCGACCACTGTATGTAGCCGCACGTAGTGTTGATCATCAGTAATTGGAAGCAAAGCTTCAACACAAAATAAACAAAACCCCAAAGATATTATTACTATTTTTTTAGAATTATTATTGTACAATTTCATAATTGTGTAGATTGTAAACTTAAACAACTGAATCTAACTCATTTACAAACTTAGTTCCCTTTGATAGGATGAAAATATGCAAAGAATTAAAAGAAAATAATTATACTATTATTATTCAAAATATTATTTTATTCACGCCTTCTAAAAACAATCCAACTCTACCATTGGATACATCACTAGTACTCTAATAATAAAAACAAAAAGTGGTTTATTATTATAGTGGTATGTTTTATGAGGGCAAAGTTAGTGGGAAAGGACACGTTACCTTTAAGTATATTTAATGAGCTCAATTTATAGTGTTGGAAAAATAGTATATAGTGAAAATTTTAAAATTTTAATCAGAGTATTTTCCAACAAAGCAAGTGTGACATGCTATATGCATAAATTAACCAGATCTTACTAACCTTGTATAACGAAGAGCTCCTATAATCTGTGAAGAGAAGGGCATTCTAGAAAAGCTCCAACCAACTGGTCTTCTTTGCTATTCTCTATCCACGTTCAGAGTACGTGTGGGTGCACATCGTACAGCACTTCCTTGGTGACTCTCCTTCCACCCAATTGAGAGAACCCAGAACTAGGGTTCGTGGTTTGTGAACAAAGGCTCTCAAGGAGTTTCAAAGACTCACAGACTAGAGTGCTCACTCTTAATTTCTCAACTGATCTAATTGACCTATGAGTCTCACCCTTTATTTATAGAGGTTGGACCTAGAGTTAATTATTATCAGATAAGGCCTCAAAATTCGAATTTGTATCATTTTTAGAGTCTAATCCATGTAATCAGATTCGGACTCCAACTACCGCGGTCGACCTCGCTTAGTGTACCGAGGTCGACCGTGCCATTGTGATAGTGGAGTTTGAACTTGATTCAAACTCCTCAATTTGATCCGATAGATCTCATCACAACTTATTGGATAAATCCTATCTTATTAGTTTCAAGTATCTTTCATAGAGCCTCAATTTTAATTCAAATAACCTAATAGAGAAGTTATCTGATTAAAATAGTTATATACAGATAAACACATATAAATAAGATATTATCTGCAACAATTCAACATATTTATCTTGAATTAATTTACAAAATTAATTCAACCAATAAACCAACATGTTTATCTTGAATTGATTACAAAATTAATGCAACTGATAAATTAACGTGAATTATTAAATCCAATTAACTTGAATTTTAGCCAATCTAATAATTTGACATAAGTCACCAATTTATTGGAAAAGTATGCCATATTGTTACAGGATTTATTATGAGCTAGCAAAGAGGACCTGATGGACCTATATAATTCAAAAACCTATAATTATAAAATAATATCCTAGATATATATTTCATAATTATCAACTTTAACACTACTCCACTAAAAGCTTAAACCTATACTCTCAAACTATATAAAATTACGAAGCCCAAATAGATAAGTATACATGACATTTCATAATGTATCGTATCCCCATAGGATAATCTATACTCAACGATTCTGTCTTACCTTTCTGATTATTTTTATCTTACGTTTCATTATCTCACCATTAAAAAACGTACTATCTAAAGACAGTATACCATTCGGTTACACCTGTCTATCCAAATGGTTGAGTGCTTCAATTTTCCAGTTACAAGATAACACATATAAGAGGATATTAACTACTCCTAATTAAAGAGGAGCTATGGATTCTACATCTATGAATAACAGATCTATGTTATCAAGAGTTATGTCTCCAATGTACTGGCATGCATACCAAATTAAAATCTAGATGTCACCTTTTGGTACATCAAAAGACATAAGTCGGGATAACAGGCTCATTAGTCATTTCAAGATTAATATACAGCATATATGATTATCTAAAGTGAATCTATTTGCCCAAACAAAATTATTAATCCAAATGAATTCCTTTATGTCCCAATCCAATACATCGTCACCTATGACAATGTACCAATGTTTCTATTCATAGATTCCAACTCCAATGATCAAGACAAATTATCTCCCGTTAAGGATATAGACAACATAACAATCTTAGCATGAATAAAGCACCAAACTTTATTCTCTCGATCGTGGATCTTATGATTTAGACCGTCACCTTAAGAATCATGTTTTCTACATAATCTATCAATCATATGCCTAATTCTAAAAGGTTTAGGTCTACAGTTTCAGACTTTAGTTTACTTAACATACATCCAACAAATATGAACGTAAAGAGGACAACAATTTAGTATAAAAATAATAAATAAATTCTTTATTGATAAAAATGTCTTCAAAAACATATTACATTTTAACTCCTTAGATCATACATATCTAATAATCTTCCACTTGTACTAAGTGAGTAAATTTAAAAAAGCTCACATTCGCATAGCTTTTACATGCCTCTCGAAAACTCTCAAAGTTAGTGTCTTTGTGCATGGATTAGCTAGATTGTCCTCTGACGTGATCTTGCATGCAGCAACATGCATGTCCTCTATGAAGTCCTTTATCACGTGATACTTTTGATGTATATGCTTACTCTTCTTATAAAATCTTGGTTCCTTAGCATTAGCTACCGTTGGTGTGTTATCACAATGCAGTAATACCGCCTTATCCATATCAAGAACTACCTCAAGATCCCCAAGGAACTTGTGGAGCCACACAACTTCTTTCGGCCACATACTCGACCTTCATCGTTGAATACGAAGTGTAATCTTACTTGACACTTCTCCAAACAATGGCACCATCACTTAGAGTAACACAGAACCAGAAGTCGATCTTCTCAAGTCCAAACAAGATTGAAAATCCAAGTTAGTATATCCTAAAGATGTTAAATCCTTACCCAAATACACAAGTATATCCCCTTGAGTGCTTATTAGGTATTTAAAAATATGCTTGACCATATCCCAATGGTTTGATCTTGGATCCAACTAAAATCGACTTACTATCCTAACCGTATAGCAAATATCCGGTTGTGTGCAAAACATAGCATACATAAGACTACCCACTATCGAAACATAAGGTACCTTCTTCATCTATTCTATTTCTTTCTCAGACTTTGGAAAGTCTTTCTTAAAAAGAGTAATTTTAGACATAGATAGTTGCTCACCTTTCTTGAAATTCTGTATTACATACTTCTTGAAAATTTTATCTATGTAGGCCGCTTAGGACAAAGCAATTATTATGTTCTTCCTATCCCAAAAGATCTAAATACCTATAATATAATTAGCTTCTCCTAAACGCTTCATGTCAAACTGCTTGGTCAACCATAATTTGACTGATGACAATGACCTAACGTCATTACCAATAAGTAGTATGTCATTGTTTATAAACACATGGCTTGTCAACATTTTGTTCAAACCCATAAGTCTTGATCCCTTGATCAAATCTTACGTTTGAGGACCAGGAAGGCTGCTTAAGTCCATAAATTGACTTTAGCAGCTTACAAACCTTACTCTTGATCCTTAGCCTTGAACCTGTCTAGATATTCCATATATATGGACTCATTAAGATAGCCATTGAGAAAGGTTGTTTGATATCCATCTACGAAAACTCATAGTTAAGAGCAACAGCTATGGACAAAAGAATGCGGATGGACTTAAGCATAGCTATAGGCGAAAAGGTTTCCTCATAATCGATTCTTTTTTTTCGCGTGCAACCCTTTGCTACCAGTCTAGCCTTATAAGTTTTGACTTTCCCACCTGCTCCTCTTTTTCTCTTGTAAATCCACTTACACCACATAGATTTTACCCCTTCAAGAAGATCCATGAGCTCCTAAATGTGATTAGTATCCATAGACTTCATCTCTGTGTTTATAGCTTCTATCTAGAGTTTTGAATCAACATCGTCCATAGCCTTTGCATAAGTATAAATCCCTATCATGTTCAATCGGTTCAACCAAGAAGGCTTCACCCATGAACATATATCTCTCGGGTTGATGCCCGATGCTCCTACTACACCGAAGCCCCTTAGATTGTTGTTCGTTTGATTTTTCTACATTGATTAGAATGATTTCACTCGAAATCCCTAGAATGATTGAATCATTCACCAACTCCTTGAGCACCACTTTGCTTTAAGCCTCTGCTTGGTATGAAAGAAAATTAGATGGAAAGAAAATGGTGGAGGGATTTTGGGATCAAAATTGATAGATGAGGGTGTTTGGTAGGAGGGAAGTTTGAATGGAAAGGAAAATGAGATGGAAAAACTGCCAAGTAGGTTCTATTATATTTTCTCATCTCAAAATTGGACGGATTATTAGATGGAAAAGATTGTCGGTTATATAAACGAAACAAAATTATAAAATTATCCATAAAAATTATACAAAAAAAAAATCTGGAAACTACTTTCTACACTTCACGAATCTTCAGCACATACCACGTTTTATTTCCTAACTAGTTCTCTCCCTTGCAAACCTTCACCAATCACTACACCTTACATCTTCATCATACATTTCCTATCTTTTTGCCAAAAAGCTTATTTTTTACAATTTCTATTATTAAAGATTGATAAAATATATAGTCTAAATTTATTTAAATTATTGTTAATTTATAGTTGAATCTCTTTCCTGTTGATTTTATGTTTTGTTGTCTTCTTGAATTAAAGCGAATGTTGAATTTTTCTTTTTTCTTTTTGTGAAAATTGAAAGTGAAGAATTTTATTGATTGTGTTGGGTAAAAAAGTAATTATATTGATTATAATTTTTTCATCCTTGAGGTTTTACCTTCAAAACCAAACACATGAGATAAATTTATTTTCTTTCCTTCCTATCATACCAAACAACTAAAGAGAAAACTAAAATGCTTTCTTTTCTTTTAGTTTTCCATCCTTTATAATTTTCCTTTTTTCCTTTCCCTCTCATTTTCTTTCCTTCCTACCAAACAGAGGGTAAGGCTTAAAGTCGTCCATGTAACTTTCCTCAAGGAATGTTGCATTAGTTGGAACCACAACTTTACTTTCTTTTAGGTTAAAGAAATAACCCCCTTTAGTTCCTTTTAAATATTCTACAAACACACAAACTTTTAAACGTGCTTTCAACTTATTCGCATCCCTAAATAAGACATGAGCTGGACATCCCCATATGCGAATATGGTTTAAGGATATCTTCTTGCCCGTCTACAACTCGTAAGGAGTCTTAGGAATAAATTTTGAAGGCTCATTGTTCAAAAGATAACATGCAGTTTATAGTGCATATCCTCAAAAGGATAAAGCAATCATGAATAACTCATCATAGACCTAACCATGTCCAACAAAGTCCTATTTCTTCTCTTAGCCATGCCATTCTACTGTGAGTGCTCGATGCAGTTAAATGAGATATAATCCCATTCTCTAATAAGTGTTCCAAGAACTTATTAGAAAGGTATTCACCACCTCGATTGGATCAAAGAAACTTTATAGGTTTACCTAATTGCTTTTCCACTTCAACGCGAAACTCCTTGAACTTGTCATAAGTTTTTTTTTTTTTTTTGTGTTGCATTAGGTAGACATACCCATACCTTGAGTAATTATCAATAAAAGTGATAAAATACTCATATACTCCTAGTGCTCGGATGTTCATTGGACCGCAAACATTACTACACACAAGTTCTAAAAACCCCTCGGCCCTATTGCCATTAGACCCAAATGGTTTTTTGGTCATTTTACCTTCCAAACAAGATTCACATTGTTGTATAGATTCTACCTTTAAGTGACTTAAAAGTCCATCCTTTACTAACCTTTAATCCTATTAAGGTTAATATGGCCTAGTCGAAAATGCTAAAGATAAGTCTTATTAAAGTGAAAAGTCTTAAGTCTTTTTCATCAATCTTAGTGTTTAGTAGTAAGTCCATCTTAGGTTAGATAAAATATAAATTATTTTACATCCATCCATCATAGATAAAGGATTTGTTTTTACGAATCACCACTTATTATTAAAAGAAACTACATAAGAGTCTTCAAATAAACAAGCTGCAAAAATTAAATTCTTTTTAAGTTTCGAAACATAAAAACAATTTTGTAAAATTAAACTCCTATAATTATCAAAATAAAGATGGACGTCTCCCACTGGTTCAGCCAACATTAAGGATCCATCACCCATCCGAAGTATGAAGTATTCATAAAGCAAACTTCTTATTTCTTTGAACCCCTGCAGCTAAACGCAAACATGATAGTTGCTCCAGAATCTATGACCCAAGTGTCACTAGATTCCTCAACGAAACAAGTTTCAATAACCAGAATATCACACTTACCTCCTCGGGAAAGAAAGTCCTTGTAATTCTTCTTGATGTGCCCGACCTTCTCACAAAAAAAGCACTTGAGCTTCTATGGGTTCTTTTTTTTGTTCTTCATGTCCTTGCCGTTAGCAGGAATAATAGATTTCCCATTCTTAGCCTATTGCTTCTTTCTATTCCCAGGGTTAGGATTGAAACCTGATGCAGCCGCCAAGTTGGCCTCATCACCAACAGGAGTTTCCTTTATCAAAATTTTGAACTCCTGTAACCGCTTCATCAATTCTGTTAAGATCATATCCTGTCTATTGTTCAAATTAAATGTAGCTCTAAATGGGATAAACTCCTTAGACAGAGTCTCAAAAACCATAGTAATCTGAGTTTTGGCATCAATGTTTTTGAGCCCTAACGAGGTAACCCATGACCAACATTATATGCTCCTTTACAGACATCCCTGGCCTTTGTTTGCAGTTCAAAAGTTTTTGAAATTCCCATTGCCGTTTTGTTAGACCTTAGCCTCCAAACATGTCTTCAAGATTATCCATGATCTACTTCGTAATCTCATAATCTTCATGTTAAGCCTGCAGTGCATTATTCATGCTGGCCATAACATAACAGCAAACCTGATCATAGTCATCTTTCTAGAGATCATATGCTTGGATTTGCTCATTAGTGGAATCTCCCATAGGCTTAGGAGGACACAGTGTTGTTAGCACAAATTTTAGTTTCTCAAAGAATAGGATGATACTTAGGTTTAGTTTCCAATCATTAAAATTTTCACCAGTTAATTGGTTCTTATCAAGTATCGATAGCAAAGCATTTTTAGACATTTTTAATCTACAATAAAGATTTATATACCAAATATAAGCAAACATACCATAACAGTTTAATAAGATAATACCATCATAAAATATATATATATATATATAATGTGTTTATGTGTCAAAACCTTGAAAAAATTATAACCTTACAACAATAATTCTTAACTCAGAATTCAACAAGCCTCTTGAGGGAGACTTGTCAAATTCAATCAGGAACACAGATCTCCTCCGATTAATATATGACATCTAGGACCCATCTGATCCAGCGTACATTAATAATCATCTTCTTTAGCCATTAATTTTATTAACAAAGCTCCTAGGGGAGGTTAATAACAAAATTAACATGAGTACATAACCATTGTTTCAATAGTTTATCCATTATTTATAATCACCACCTAGGGGTGTGCAACAATAAATCATGCTAAAATACCTTATCATTGCGGAGATCCAACCCGGTACATGATGAAGTCCCTTCCTAGGGGTTGGAACCACCATATGCTACCTATGGACTAATAATGAAGGCCGTAGGTCCTCTCTTCGAAAACCATCTCCCATTCAATCTGTTGAAATCAAGATTTAATTTTACATGCATGAACAATTTTTAATGAGCGGCACTCCTTATTCTACATGACATTTTATCAACATATATGACAAATCATATTATAATGCAGAAAAGCAAAGCATAAGCAAAGCCACAAGCAAAATAATAAATAAATGAAATGTTATGGTTCCACCCTAGAGAAAAAGAAAATAAAGCTTACAAGAGATCAATTGAAACATATTATCGATTCTTTATCCTTGAATCTTCAAATTGTATCCGTCTTCATGTCCTCAATACCATATAGATTGAATACTCCATGTTTCCAGTCATATCCAAATTAAACATTTCTTAGAATTGTCTAAAGAATAAAATCAAAACTGCATAAAAAAATGAACCTTTTTCGAAAAACAAAGCTCTCTACCGACTTGCTAAACTTTGAATTTGACTTACGGGTACCTCAGTTGACCGCTATATTTGTATTGTGATTGATTGCAAGTCATCTATTGGCATGTCGAACTTCATAGTTTGGCCTGCCGCTAGAGCCAACATTCAACCCCATGCTGCCACGGTCGACTGCAATATGTGTATCATGGTCGACTGCGCCCTCACCTAGGCTAATTTTTCAAAAAATAGTTTTAAATCAGTTTTTCAATTTTATTTTCAACAATTCAAAAACGTAAATTAGAGACTCAAGAAATACCTATGGTGCGCTATCATCCATTTTCTAGATCTGTCTTCTCTCTGAATGATTATTTAATTACAAAATTCTTGTAAATTTAAAATTAATAAATAATCCCTAGATGGTGATAATAAACCATCATCTAATTAATTAGATACAAATTCTAACCTCTAAGGAACCATAACTGGTGCAAATTAATTAATTAATTAATAATTAAATAATAAATTAATCAACCAAAATTAATTGATAACCATTTACCATATAATCTCATGATAACATATATGAATATATAGAAACCTTAGAGTGCCAACTCTCTAAAAAATTAAATTCAAGCATAGAAGAGATCAAGATCCCATAATTTATTTCTATAGCATGATCACAAACTCATTAATTTATGTAAAAACCATGGCTTTGAAACCAATTGTTGGAAACATGGTATGCAGTGAAAAAATTAAAATTTCAATCAAAGTATTTTCCAACAAGGCAAGTTTGACACCCTATGTGCATATATTAACTGGATCTTACTAACCTTGTATACCAAAGACTCCTACAATCTGTGAAAAGAAGGGCATTCTAGAAAAGCCTAAACCAACTAGTCTTCTTTGCTATTCTCTATCCACGATCGTAATGTGTGCAGGCGCATGTCGTACAGCTTTTCCCTGGTGACTCTCCTTCCAACCAATTGAGAAAACCCTCACCTAGTATTTGTGATTTATGAACAAAAGCTCTCAGGGAGTTTCAGAGACTCATATACTAGAGTGCTCACTTTTAATTTCTCAACCGAGTCTCATCCCTATTTATAGTGGTCAGACTTAGAGTCAATCACTATCAGATAAGGCCTCAAAATTTATGTTTGGATCAATTTTAGAGCTTAATCCACGTAATTAGATTTGGACTCCAACCGTCGTGGTCGACAGCGCCTAGTGTACTGCAATCGATCATGCCATTGCGATAGTGGAGTTTGAACCTGATTCGACTCCTCAAGTTGATCCGATAGATCCCATCACAACTTATTGGATAAATCCTATCTTATTAGCTCTAAATATCTTTTATAGAGCCTCAATTTTAATTCAAATAACTCAATAAAGAAGTTATCTAATTAAAATAGCCATATACAGATAAACCAATACAAATAACATATTATCCACAATAATTTAATATATTTATGTCAAATTACCGATAAACCAACATGTTTATCTTGAATTAATTACAAAATTAATTCAACCGATAAATTAAGATGAAGTATTAAATCCCATTAACTCGAATTTGAGCCAATCTAATAATTTGACATGAGTCACTAATTTATTAGAAAAGTATACTGTATCATTATAGGATTTATTATGAGCTCGCAAAGAAGACCTGATGGACTTATATAGTTCAAGCTACTATAATTATAAAATAATATCTTAGATATATATTTCATAATTATCAACTCTAACGCTACTCTACTAAAAGCTTAGAGCTGCGCTCTCGAATTATATAAAACTACGAAGGGTAAATAGCTAAGTATCTATGACATATCATAATATATCGCATCCCTATAGGATAATCCAAAATCGACTTAAAGATAGATTTTGTCTTACCTTTCGATTATTTTTATCTTATGTTCCATTATCTCACCATCGAAAAACTTACTATCTAAAGACAGTATACCATTTGGTTACACCTATATATCTAAATGGTTGAGTGCTTCAATTTTTCAGTTACAAGATAACACATATAATAGGATATCAACTACTCCTAAAGAAGAGCTATGGATTCCAGATCTATGAATAACAAATCTACGTTATCAAGAGTCATGCCTCCAATGTTCTAACATGCGTACCAAATTAAAATCTAGATGTCACCCTTTGGTACATCAAAAAACATAAGTTGAGATAATCGGCTCATTAGTCATTTCAAGATTAAGATACAACATATATGATTGTCTAAAGTAAATTGATTTGCGCAGACAGAATTATTAATCCAAATCAATTCACTTTATATCCCGATCTAATACATCATCATCTATGACAATGCGCCAATTTTTTTATTTGTGAGAGTCCAACTTTGATGGCCAAGACAAACCAACTCCAGTTAGGGATATAGACAACATAACAATCTTAGCATGAATAAATCATACAACTTTATTCCCTTAATTGTGGATCTTATAATTTAGACCGTTACTTTAAGAATCATGTTTTCTGCATAATCTGTCCATCATATACCTGATTCTAAAAGGTTTAGACGAACAGCCTTAGACTTTAGTTTGCTTAACATACATCCAATAAATATGAACGTAAAGAGGACAATAATGTCGTATATAAATAATAAATAAATTCTTTATTGATAAAAATATCTTTAAAAACATATTATATTTTTACTCCTTAGGGCATATATGTCTAACATATAGGCCATTACTTGGACCGAGTGTTAAGTAGGTTTAAATCGTGACCCATATGTCCCATCTAGTTATGTCAGGTAGTAGGTAACAAATGTCACAATTCTTGGAAGGTCAGTTCTCCATCCAAGGGTTGATAGGAGGCCAAGTGCCGACCTATGGAAGCAGGTAGATGCCTGGGTGTAGGCTTCATCCGATCATCCCAAGCACGTGTTCTTCCGACGGAGACGACGTCTTATGTCGTGGCTAGCGAGGGCCCTACGGAATAATTGGAAGAAAATGCCGATCATGTAGGAGTTGCAGATTTGCCTATTTAGGCTTTCGGTCGAGCAATGTGGCTAGAAAGCCAAGGTGGGTGCTCTAGGAGAATAGGCCAAGCACACCCCCAATATTTTGTATTTTAGATTTTGAATATACGAGATATTTTAAAGCTAAAATTTATGATATAATTGAGACTTTTTTAAAAAATATCATATCAATGTTACAATTAAAACATTTTATGAACATCATCATCATCATCATAATAGTGCACTAGGCACTTTTTCATAACGAACATATCTTTCTTTACATTGTCTCTATTAAAACTTTATTTATTTTATCTTAAGGGCCCAAGTGTTGCACCATAACATCATCATCATAGGCGCGCCGTCATGAGAGGAGAGGGGTAGCTAATCCCAAACCAAACATGACATCATAACTTATCATAAACATATCATAACATTGGGTGTGCAACACTTATTTAGGTGATGCATATATACATATTTATACTTTCATGCTTTGAAAAACATTAACATTAAAACATGCATAAACTTTCATACCTTAAAAACTTCCATAATAATAGTTCAGATATAATCATCATGATAAATCATTATAAAACCATCATGAACATAGATTTCAAACTTTTCATAAACTCATACTTTTCATAAACTTATTATGTTGCAGGTGAGAATGTACTTACCTCAAAAAGCTTACTTAACATTAACTTATAGATGATGAAGCCGCGGTCTCGATGTGCTCACTTCATATTGTGTTCATGTCATACATTCATTAAAAATGACAATTAACATTTATTTTCAATGAATTAATCACCACAACATAACATCCATTTCTATACCATAACCTATACATTCCTTTCTTAAAAACATAAATTTATAACATGTTTCATTAACCATAAATCATTAAAATAAAAATATTATCATAAATATTTTCTGACCTCCATGAATTCATAACTCAATAACTTTACATTCACACATAAATTGGGCACCACACTTGGTAGGAACAAAGTTAACACATAAACATATTACCCTGATTTTTCGTTGGCCATAAAAATTCCATTTAATATTTAAAATAAGTCACAAAATTCAAGACACAAAATCGGCCAACAACAGTTAAGCAGTGAACAACTCTAAACTCAGGTCCGTTTATCATATTTTGAAGTCATAGAAAAATCTACAAAAATTAGCATAAATAATAGACACATAGAACTATAACATATCCAAAAATTGGCTTCAACAAAAATCGGAGGAGGTCAAAATACACAATTGAAATTGGTAGTCAAACTAACTTAACAAACATGGGCAGCAAACACCATTCAAACTAGCATTTAAGAAAAATATCACGAAAACCATTTTGACCTCAAAATTCATATGACATCATATTAACATGAATTACAGTAGCACAAAAATTCTCATCACCAAATAAAATCATTTAGTTATACAAAAATATTACACAATAAAAGTTCAACAGATTTACCGTTAAAACAGTTTAAATACTTAGCATCCATAAAAATTCCATAACACATAAAATATTAATCAAACCATCACCAAACTTTTCAGTCCATAATTTAACATATACATGAACATATTTGCCAAATTTCATGTAAGACAGCATTCATTAACCCCTAGAACGAAAACCACATTTTCATGCAACATAACCAATTAGCAAAATTTATTAAAAGGTGCAAAGCATGAACATTTATTAACTCAGCCTACATAACACCAAATGGTATGAAATTTAGAGCAACATCACACAATATATACATGAAAATCATATTAAAAATTTCAGAGCAAACAAAAATTTGTAGGCAAAGATATAATGGTCTGAACATAGAGACAACACAACGTTACTGTTTAGCATAAATCAGTAGTGAGTGGTAGAGAGAAGAAAATTCATATCTCAGCGTAAAAAAATCCAATTAAGGTGAAATTTTGAGGGTTAGCACATAACACATACATGAATAACATATAAAAAATTTAGAGCAAAACAAAATTTGTAGAGAAAGATATAGTAGTCGAATTACAGGGTGTTTAAAATTTTAGAATTGCTGAAAAAAGTCTCTTACCTCAAAACAATATTGTTCAATTTTTCCTTGAATTTTACCCAACGAAATTTGAATACTTCTTTCAATTATTTGTAGGAGAATTGAGGGAGAGAGAGAAAGGAGAAAGATGTGTAGAAGAAAGAAATAAGAATATGTCTGAGAGAAATTTCGAGAGAGAGAGAGAGTGTGAAGTGTGAATAACGATGGAGAGAAATTACTCGTAAAATTTTGAGAGAGTGTGTGTGTGAATAACGATGGGAGTGATATGTGGGGAGGATTGGGTTCTGAATTTGATAGCAAATTTTTCCCAAATGGGCGTGCATAATCTTGGGAAATTAAGGACAGTTTGGGAAGAGTAAACCAATCTTTCAAAATTACCATATTTCGAGTCTAAAAATAAGGAAATCATCATCAATCGTCAAAGTCAAATATTTCATTACCAAAATTAAAAAAAATCAATCCAATAATATGCCAATCAATCCAATTAAGTCATCCAATCATCGTAATTATCTTAGTCACAATTTTTAAGAGATTTTTTTTTTACTGTTTGTCAGCTGTCTTTGCCCTGCCGATCCCTCAGTTCGGCCTGCCAAATGCATGAGGTCCGGCCTACTGATGAAACTCCATCGGCCTGCCGTTCCATGAAGGACATTTCGGCCTACCGAACTTGAAAGTCTGGCCTATCAATCTACCTAAAATTCATCCTTGCATTAAGTTATCACAAAAATCATTATTATACAAACAACATAAATGACATGAACACTTGAGCATATCTATTCCACGTGACCGTCACCTGTCATAACACTCAAAATAAAATGGTTAGCTCCATTATATCATATATATCATAACACATAAAAATAAGAAATTACTTAACGTCGTCATTAATTGACATAATCTGTTACATGGAATTTGGGTGGGTGTTACAGAGAGTTGGTTACTTTTATAATTTCTCCATTTTTTTTCCTTCTTTTGGGCAATGGGACAAAGGAATATCCTATGGCTTGTTGAGTATGTGGATTCAAAACAATTTAAGTAGTTTCGAACTTAAAGGCCCATAAAAATAGAGTAAATTAGGTCATTTATCACTTATTTGTCATCACTCTTTTTTTTCCTTTGATTTATACCACTTTTTCTAGTTAAAAGGGCCAAAATGTTCTTAAATAGTATTTGTTTATCATACCCTAACGCAAAATACTTGTGGTTAGTTACGTTTTTATGATCTTTAGAAGTAGTATGTTTTAAATTTTCTCTTATAAGTAATAAGATTGGAAAACAATATTGCAGAAGTAGTATTTTTCAAATTGAACCGTAAAAACATGCATTTGGTATACTCACTAAGAACACTTCTTATTCACGTTTTCCTTCATAAATTATAGTTTTTCAAACACCAATTCTCTGATGTGATGTTTTATTCTTGTTTTAGAGTTTGACATTCTAGATGTTAATTCAAATCCACCATTTAAACCACATAACTTCAAAACTACTAGGTTAAACTATAAAGTTTTAAAATACACCAATTTAAACCCATGTACGAAACAGGCCATTAGAAGTTGTGGCGTGGATGATGATAATGATGATGACAATAATAACAATAATAGTGATAATATTAATATTAATATTAATAATAACAAATAATATTAGAAGTTGTTAGACATTCACAGATAGTCCTCAGTGCGGTAGGCATTGCACAGTGGTGGCCTACTCTGATGCTTAATATTTATGGCTTTTTTTATTATTATTTTGTGAAATGGTTTTTATGATATAATGTGATTTATGATTTTTTTTATTTGATGGATTTTATGTTATTTTTTTATCTTTAAGTATTCCATCGATAATGGTGGAGCCTAGGGCTGGCAATTCGAGTCCACGAGTCAGGTTCAATTCAAGTCCACGAGTCGGGTTGAGCCCTTATTTAAAGAGTCAACACGTCAATCCGAACATGACCCGTGACTTAACAGGTCAAAAAAAGCCCAACCTGGACATGACTTGACGTGTCGACGGGTTGACACTACCCAACCTATGCAACCCGTCAATATGCTACTTTGTGCATGTTCGTGTTGACACGACACACTGACCCGTTAAACTCGGTAGACCCGCAATACGATAGACCCAACAATAAACCTACAAAATAAACAATAACCCAACAAAACAAAACCATCAAAAAAGTTAACAAAACTTTGTATAAGTTTAATAAAAACAAATATGCTAGAAATTAGAATCATGTCAAGTTGGATATACAACAAATGTTAGACTAATTTAAAACCTTAAAATTAATTTCAAGTTATACGGGTTGCATTAAGGTCACACGGGTTCAATTCAGGTTATACGGGTTGATTAGCAATTTTCGAGTCAACGTAATTTCGATACATTTTTGGCGGGTTATTGCAGGGTAATTTCATGTTGATTCGGGTTGACCCAAACCCTACCTGTTTTTTACGCGGGTCAGACGGGTTCGACCCAATTCCAACCCAAGGCTTATTTTTTCAACCTTAACTTGCATTTTTGAGTGTCGAGTTCGTATCTTGTCATCGTGTCGTAATCCAAATTGCCGGCCCTAGTGGAGCCACTCAACATCGCAACACATGCAATATATCAGCTTGTAGCCTGAGAATATATTAGTTACTTTTAAACATAGTGTGATAATGTAGCATAGTATTTCTTGACAATTATCATAAATGAATCCAAGTCTTAATTTCATGGTGTATATATATACTAAGGCTGGACAAAATTGAGATATTAATATTAAATGCTACACATTTTATTTATGGATTGTTTTACGCTACATGTCTAAAAATTATTTGAAAATATACCACAGTGGTATGCTTAAAATTTTATGTGCTAACTAAAACACCTGAAAAATAAATGAAGGTTTTTTTATCTGAAATGCCTTTGTGACTTGTGGTGTATTTTTAAAATACGTATAGTTTTTCAAATATATTATGATGATACAACTGTCGCGTTCTTTATAATTGTTTTTTATAGCATAAATCAATCTGGCTTAACATTTGTGGCATTCTATTTAGGGTTAATGATTGTCGGGATTGTCAGGAGCGATTTCTCCAACGCGTCCCTAATTCATCTCTCTTTCTTCTTGTTCCTCTTCTTTTTCTTCTGTCGTTACGATTTTGGTTTCTTGTATGTTGAACTGCAAACTTGCTTCTTAGTCCTCTCTCTTTCTCTCTCTCAAAATGGGTTCTTTTGCTACTCTGAATATGGCGTCCCTGATCAAATTCACGCCTCTTTCTTCATCAAATTGCTGTTCAAATGGCGAAATTAACTTTGGGTTTCCCGTGAAAAGAACCAATTCCCTCTTCAAGCTCTCAGCTTTCTCTACCAATGGCTCTGTTTCTCGCTCTTGCTCCAATGGGGTAAGTCTTTTTTTTTTTTTTTTTGAAAAGTTTTGTTTTTTCTTACAAAACTGAAGACTTTAGGGGAAGCATCAGTTGATATATTTTATTTGTTTAGCATGATTTGCTAATGAAGGAATGAAAGCGTGATAGCTATCATTGATTCATTTATTCAAGCATTGAGATCCTGATTTATTAATTATCTCTTCCTAGTTTAGGCTATGAGGTTTGGGTTTTGATGGTGTTAGAAATTACCAAAATTGGGCTCACCATGACCTTGAAAATTGCATAATGTTAGGACCCCACACGGGACTTTGATGCTTCTACAATATATATATGTATATATATATATATATGTATGTATATGTGTATATATATATTTTGTAATTTGTGATGTGTTATTAGTTAAGCAGCGGTTTATCTGCTTGACATTCTTTGTTGAGCTTCAACCTTCTGCTCTAGTATCAAGAGCTTCAAATTTAAGTGTCTTTAAGCGTTAGCAACACAAAGATGTGATGGTTCTTGGTTTCTTAAAAGACAATTTTGTAGTTGCTTTTCCTTGCCCTTCTTAGTAAGTTGTCTGTGTTTGCATTTATAGTTATTGAATACTTAACATTCTGGAGATGTTTCTTTAACTAGTGTCTGTGCTACCTTGTGTGCGCTTGAACACCTCTATATGATCGTATAATTTGTATGCATAATGAAAATAGACCAATTTTGTCAATTGGTGCTAGCTCAGTTGGTAAGGTGGGATGGGTTGAGGGGGAGATCCCAGGTTCAAATCCTGGAAACATCTATCATTTTATCCAAAAAATGAAAATAGACCAATTTTCTTCACAGATACGAATACGAGACTATTAAGAGGGAAACTGCACTCTATTGCCTATTTGCTGCATGGAATCTAATTTAAAATTTTTCAAAAGGATTTCTCTTTCTCAAGAATATGGATATATAAAAGAGTTTACGTTTAAACTTACAGGCTGCAAGTTCAGCAGGAGAAGTGCATAGACCAAGGAGTAGTCTTGAATCCCTGTTTTGTTATGATAAGGCTGTACCAGAAGAAAGAATTGAGAAACCAGTTGGAATATCTTTGGCTGAAAAATTAATCGGGGACAACCCCCGATGCAATGACTGCCATGCCAAAGGCGTTGTCCTTTGCACCACTTGCTTGGGTTCAGGCTTGTATGTTGACTCAATATTGGAGAGCCAGGGGATTATTGTCAAAGTCCGGTGTCTAGGTCAATTTCTTTCCCTTATTTTAATCGAGTCTTGCATTCAAGCTGACCTGATCCTAGACTTCAACTTGATGATGTTCTTTTTTTCCTTAAGAAGGATTAACGTTGCTAGACTTCTTGTGATCATGCAAAGGGCTCTATTTCTGTTTTGCATTTATTTTGTAGTAACTTGAGAAAATAAGAGAAGCTTTCTAATACAATGGTTTTTACATTTTGGAGTGCATAGAACATTCGATTTTTTTTTTTTTTTTGTAGGCAAGAGGTGGATTTATAGCATATGTTTAGCATCAATTAGAACATTTGTACTCTTTTTTTTTAACATGTAATTCAAGAAGAAAATTTCTTCTTGTATAACTTTCACGGGTAAAGCCCCCAATTATTTGTCAAAGAGAAGAGTAATAGGATGAATGGCATTGGTGTCTAGGCAATCAAACGATGTGACACAAAATAAAAGTCTTTCATTTAGCATGTATGTTACTAGTTCGATTGCTTCTGGTGTTAATGCTGTGATGATTATTTTTCGCCTTGAACTATTTAGTGCTCAACCTTGTCAAAGATAAAATTATGAATTGTCTAGGGGAGTATGTTCAGGAGCATTTCTTCATATTTCATTACATGTAACACAAAAGACTCAAGTTTCAATGTTTCATGAGGTTAGAGTACAGTTGAAGTTAGTAATTTTGTACCCTCAAGTTCTTGCAAGTAATGTGGTGTTTGGAAGAAGAGTTGAAACTTTGTGGTTTCAACGGCACACCGAAGCATGTAAGAGTTTTAAACTATAGCAAACTTTTATTTTATACCGTAGCATGTAAAACCTTTATACTGTTTGTGGTTGAAACTATGTGGTTAGATTCTGAAACCACGACCCGAAACACCCTATAAATAATAAAGTTGGTCTAGAAACATTAAAAAAAAACTAACCTTAACTTTGGAGTTTTTGAATATCAAAAGGTTTCGAATTGTTTTGGTGGTGTAACTTTTTGTGGCTGAATTCGTACAAGAGATTGTAACGACAGTTGGATATAATTCTCGTATTTTGTTCCAGATGAGGTGAATTTCTTAGAATTATCTTCTGACATTGCTGATCTTAATAATGTGATGTAGGTTGTGGAGGAACTGGTAACATTATGTGCTCAGAATGTGGTGGGCGAGGTCATCTTTGACTAAAATGACTACTAAAGTTCACATCTATTCTTTGTTGTTGTTTTTATTTGTTTTTTTCTTTTGATGAGGGTTTTTTTATTTTTTATTTTCAAGTTGTATACTGCAATATCTCATACTTTATAGGATCTTTGTAGTATTTGATAATTTTACATGGAAGTATTATTTTGTAGTAATGTATTTGATTCCCTTTTTCTTGGTCCAGAGTATCTTTTTGATATAAATTGATTTCTTCTTAAGATCTGTGTGTAAACAAATATATAATATGCATCCAGTATTTGCAAGGTTGCAACGCCTCATATAAAAATACGCTTACACTAGTTTAATCTAAAGCTTGAAATCTAAAACACTGAAAAAATCCAAATAGTGTGAGAAAAAATACCGTAAAAAAGTTAGTTTAAAACAAAACTTTTACTTGGAAGAATGTTCTCAGACCGACTTGTGAATATTTGTCCCTTCCAACTTTTCATGGTTTGGAACTTCCCCCTCTGAAATTATCTTTTCTTGGCGAGTTTAGTCCCTAAATTTCTAAAAGAATAGCAATTAAGTCTAATTATTGAATTGAGCTGAATAAATTCTAGAACTAATTTGGAGGCTAATAGCTAAAAATCCTCTTTTTAAAAGGACAAGAGTGTCAAACAACAAGAAGTTGCGTATAACATGTGCCAAAAATTATTATTATTCCATTCATTGCTGTTACTTCCCTTCTATCTTTCTGATCCAAGGAAGCGACAAGAAATTAAGAGAATGCGGATGCCAAAAATCTTTTTTTTTTTTTCCTTTTAAATTTCTTATACTCGTAGATTCTACACGTCTTCTTTATATATATATATATATATTTTTTTCTTCAAAGAATACATCTATGCATTTAAGAAAGTAATCAGGAAAAAAAAATCTATCCTTTTTGTGCAAGTTTGTATGTTCAAAATCCACACAAGAATTGGAAAAGGAAATATTTCAAGTAGCTGCAGCTTCCGGCGTATTAGTCGGGACATTGTTCTTTAGCTAGTGATTATCAAGCTTGAAATCTCCGAAGCTCTTGAATCCGAGCTGGAATGGTGGAGTCGAACCGGGAATTCTGCGGGTGCTCTGCGTATGCGACATAGTAAGCCATCAGGCATGCTTGTTGCCATGCCACGGCTATCGGGCTCTGCAACACAACAAACTTATACATCAGTATTGCAAGAAAGAGAAGCTAGTAAATTTCCAATATAAGAATTTGTAGGTTGAGCGGCTAATAACTATTACCAGTAAGTAACCAATGAAGAAGGCATAGACTGAAAGCTCCATTGCATAGCTCTTGTGAACCGTGAGCGCCCATGATCCACTCACTAGGCTGCAGATTGCGCCCACTGCCACCCCGGAAAGGAAACAGAAGGAGCCCGTTAGATCAGAATCGATCAGCATTTCCAACTCGGTATTCCTGAACATGTTCCATACATCAACTGATGCCTGCACAAAGCCCCTATTGTTGACTCCCACATACACAAAGCCCCATCTATTCCCATACATCACCAGAGTAGAAGCAATCCCAGCATAGCAATTGGCGCACGAGAACAGAAACTCGTCCGTGTCCCCTACGACCAAAAGATAAAAATATCAGTGTTTATGAAAATATCGGTTGTTTAATTTTAGGAAAATTATCGAGCATATCCAAAATTTTTATGTAAATAAATAGTTGATTTATGGAGTTTTGGTCCTTGCCTGCAACCAATTTCATGGCTCTAGAGGAACCCCAGATCAGACCTAGAACCGGCACAAGTGACGAGCCTATGCACACGCTTCCCATCAAGTGCCTCAGCGTGTCACTGAGGGCCACACGTGCTTCAACGTCAGTCCCATTAACTAAGTTCATGTACTTCACACGTGTTATTGAAGCCAGCATTGTGTTTTTCATAACTTGCATGGTCCAAGCCAGACTTAGCAGGATTATTGAGATGAACAAGGCCTCAAACTTGGTCCTCATAGCCCTTGCTCCTCCAATCCCAAGCACCAAGAAGCAAGAGTAAAGAAAACTCACAAGCATTGATAGTAAAACCAAGGAAGTGGCTTTGGGAGGAGGGGAAGCAGAAGAGGAAATTTCCAAAGCCCGAATAGCAAATTCAAATCGGGGACTGGCCCAGCAGCCATAGAGCGACAGAACGACCGAGCAGAGGAGTGCGGCTATACCTGCTGCCAGGCTTAGCGTAGAGCCAATGGCAAGGAGGAGCAAAGCAACTGCACATGTCAACAAGGGACTAACCCAAAAGGCTGCCTTGAATGCCTTGGAAGTGTTGAAGTCTGCAAGCCATTGCCATACTAAAGAAAAAACAACGGCGCAGGCTGTGGAGGTGAGGAGCGGCAGATACCATTTGGTCGGATGGAAGTGGCCAGAGCGGAGGCCTTGCACGGTTAGGAAGATTACTAAGGCAGTAATCAGAATTAAGTGCAAGAGGAAAAGAATTCCGAAGAGTCTTCTCATGAATCGACTACCCGTTATCGTCGTCGTCGTCGTTGTTTCGGTTGAGATGCTTGGTTGTTGTACCTGTGAAAATTGTGAGACAACTTGGTATTTTTAATAGGAAAGTCAAATGCGATAACCATAACAACTCAAGTTGGTATAGCAAAACTTTTTAAGCAGAGCAAAGTTGAAAAGAAATTTACATGGTGACCACTTACATATTTTATTTAATTCATTTAACTATCTTTTTTCTAATCGAGTGCAATGACTTGGACAAAACGTGAGAACAAAAAAAAAATTTAAAATTAAGTTCTGATTAGAAAATAATGGTAAGCAAGAACAAGAAATTCAGCTACATCACATTCAAGAAAGATGAAGATAACAAACAAAGATGCAGGAAAATGTCTTAAAGAGAGAGAGTTAAAAAAGAAAAAATGGGGTTTTGAGAGAGAAAAATTAAAGAACTGCTAGTTGGGCAAGAAGATGAATTACCAGACATCTTAGAGAGAGAAAACAAAACCAAGAAAAAATTAGTTGAAAAGAAAATAAATTGTACCTTGGTGGGATGAGATTGGATTTGCATTTTGTTGTTGATTTGCAGCAATATTACCAGCAAATGAAATTTGATTGTTCCTTCAAACTCGCCATTTGATCATGCCTATTTAACTTGTATTTATCAATTTTTTGGTTCTCTTTTCACAAGACACAACTCTTGTGATTTCTTTCCACTTTCTTGGCCTCCAAGACTCAGCAAGAAAAGAAAAAAAAAAAGAAGTTAATTTCCCAGAAAGAAACTTGTTTTTAGTTTGTTAATGTTGGTTTATACTAAAAACTCACGACTTTGATAAAACAACTCGTCAAGGTCGTCTTAGGATGTAATCATTGATAAATAAGGCTGTCGACTTGGCCCCACATATATTCTTTTCACAATTCCTTTATTTCTTCTCATAACTGTTGAGAGGATTCTTTAGTAAGCCACTAACGATTTCATAAAAATAAATAAATAAAAATACTCTAACAGTACTGCATTATCCTTGAACGCCAAATATTCATCGAACGTAATATAAACTTTGAAACTGTTTGTCAGAGTTTTTGGAGCGTGTTAGGCTAGTAGTGAGAACTATTGATAAGAACCGTTTTTATTATAACATATAAGTACTTTATATTATAACAAACTCTTTTTTCATTATTGTAATATGTGAGAACTTTATACTATTTATAACTGAGTTTATAGTAAGAACCACTATTAACTAAACAGAGGGTTGATAGACACTACGTAACATAATTTTGATGACTAATGACCTTTATGTTATAACATAATGGACTCAATTATCTGTCTAATTTTTCTGCTCCAAATGATGTTCAGTCAATTATATAGTGGCACATCATTTGATGGAAAACATATAAAATAGATTAAACACTATTTGAGACATCAAAATTAAATAAAAAATTTTATTTTATAACATGATATGCTTTTCTCCTCTACATATAACATTGAAGGGACTTCCTGATAGAGAGACCGTCCGATAAAGATCAAATGGTGAAATAATTCACGCCTTTTTTTTTGTTTGTTTTAATATGATAATAAAAATAACATGTTCAAAAT
>CAMOHE010050497.1:30022-48898 GCA_946598075.1 Artocarpus hirsutus | reverse complement strand
TAAGAAGGAATTTGTCCCTCATTTATCATGAGAAAGATATCTAAGGGCCCCTCGATAAGTTAGACTGAAGTAAAATGTATGGCCATACTGAAATGAATTGATAAGGGTTATCAATATCAGTCTACTTAAGATCGAGAAATAATATGATTAAATAGTATAAGGATGACATAAACCATGCCTTATGTTTAATCAAGGTATCTAGTGACAAAAAGGACTTTAATACTTATTGTGGATTAGGTTATGTCGGATTATTGACATTCTCATAACTTGGGTAATCATAATGTCTTGCTAGAGGCCACTTATGATTTGTGGGCTAGAAACAGAATTTTAAGCCCACTACCAACGTTATGTGAACTTACAGGGTCGCACACTTAGAACAGATCAAGAACGAATTTTGGGTTAACTGTGTCTAGGTTCGATGAACCTGATAATGTCCAGATTCGATGTACTAGATATGTCTAGGTTCATTGAATCTGACATTATCTAGATTATCTGAATCATATTCGAATTACTGACATTATCTAGATTTTTTGAATTAGATTTGAATTACAGACATGATCTAGATTATCTGAGTCATATTCGAATTACAGTTTACCCTATTTACAATCTGACTCTATTTCGAAGTCAACAGATATATATATATCTGCTTTAGGGTTTTTAGCCGAATTAAGAAGAAAGAAGGTGTTCTATCATTCTAAAAAGGCAAAAACATTAAAACCCTAAAATTAGAGAGAGTCTTTTAACGCAAAAGAAAGGGTGCTAGCACACCAATTCGTTTTTGAGAGAGTCTGTTCGTGTGGATACCTGCAGAGGACGTTGCTCTAAGTAACAACGTCTGAATCTGATCACGATTACTAAAAGCTCGAGTTAGGGTGTCACCGGAGTGAACCCGCTCTCTCCCTTCTAGAATCTTGCCTTTTTGTCATCCTGGTAAGATTCTATGACTTTCTTATCAATCTAATCGAATTGCATGGATCCTGTGAGGGTTTTGTGGGAATTAATTTTTATTTTCCGCTGCGTATTTGAATCACAAAATCCAACAAAAACCCAACACCGAACATGAACCATTTTTTGACGGGTCAGTTTTGGGTCGATATTAAAATGACCCGTGGTCAAATTTGCCGACACTAACCCGCGAAAAATCGTGTCGAATTCGTGTCGTGTCGTAACCCGTATTGTCGGCCCTAATCCAGGCAATACACTTCGGACAATCTTTCGATTAAAATCAACCTCCATATAATCCGAATTGAACTTCGAAAATTTAAAAGACATGCCACATAAGCAACAACAAAACCAGATTAACAAAGACTTAATATTTAAACACTAAATTTCCGGAATCATTCCACCAATTCTATAGGAAAAATATTAGAATAATTTAAATTAAATTACTCTCTTTTGAACCCAAAAATGTAACAAAATTTCACGTGTAAAACTCCACACGTGTAGGGTTAGAAACCCCAACATGGATGTTCATTAAACTCCTGTTTGACAGTGGTTCTAACCACGCAATTCCCACCACAAATTCAGTTATGAATAGTGTAAAGCTCTTATATGTTATAGTAATAATAAAAAAAATTGTTACAGTGTAAAGCTCTTACATGCTACGGTAAAAATGGTTTTAATTACTGGTTCCTATCACTCTTACAAACACCCTATAAGACGTTTGAATATTATTTGCCTACTAATTTGAGACAAATGGAGTAAACGGTTAGGTCATGTGAGAGTGATGTCGTGGAAGAGCTTTTGGGGCTCTCAATAATTTTCCATTTATTTTCCTGGATGCTGAAAACTGGTGAAAAAGAGAGTATTCGTACCGTTGAAAAGCGCCTCCATCTCTTACCACGTTCGTCCTCTGGTATGAAAAAGAAATGAGAAGAATCCCCGACCCCAAGCTAAAACAACCATTCCAACTAACATAAAGAAATCCCCACCAATAGTTTTACTAATCACCCTCTAAATCAAAATAAAAATCAATTGAAATAAACTTTCATCTATAATGTTTTCGCTTTTTACACTCTAAGAATGTTTTTAACTTTTAGGACAACCTAACTTATTGACTGAGGGAGACAACTTTTACCGGCAAAGATCAAAGGCCTATGATATATATATATATATATATATATATATATATATATTAATAAACTTAAGGGTTATTATTATTTTAGTACTTGTATTTTAGAGAAACATTAAATTGATATTCTATTGTCTAGAAAATGTTAAAATTTTATTTTTGTAGTTTTCAAAATATTATTTTAGTATTTTAAATTCATGTTTTGTAATGTAAATTTTCTAATGTACTCTTTAATGAACCATAAATTATCTAATACAAAAAAATAAATTTACGTATATGTTTTTTGTTTGATAAACTTTGTTTAATATTTTGTTTTATTTTTTGTTATAACTTTAAAAATTAATTGAAATTTATAAATGAAAAGGTAAAAAGAAAATATCACATAAATGTTTTTTGTTTGATAAACTTTGTTTAATATTTTGTTTTATTTTTTGTTATAACTTTAAAAATTAATTGAAATTTATAAATGAAAAGGTAAAAAAAAAATATCACATAAAGTACAAGAACTTAAGATAACAAAATAATATTTTTAAAAACTACATAAAACTACTTTGATATTTTCAAAATAATAAGACATTAATCAAGTGTTTGACATAGTGTTTAAAACCATTGGTTAAAACTGTAAACATTATAGCATATGAAAACTTTACACTGTAGCAACTTTTTTCTTTTTACTGTAGCATGTGAGAGCTTTATACTGTTCTTAACTGAAAAATTAATTAGAACTAACTTTATCAAACAGACCATAAGTCATTTTCTTTTTCAGTTATCAAAATGATAAAAACACTAACTTAAATACAATTATAAAAAGTAGGGGCTGTTTGTTGAGAGAACTTTTAGAATTCTTTGAATTCAAATTTAGATTCGAGTATCAAGAATCCTTTGAATACGTGTTTGTTCTTCTAACATCTGAATCAAATGAGTTTTTTGAATCCAAGTTTTCAATGTGCTGATCCTTTAAATTCTTGATACTCAGATATCTTTACAACAGTAAAAACTGAAATTCTCTCCCTTATGTTTGAGAAAAAAAATCATAACTTCTTTATTTAATATGCGATTGAGATGACTTTTTTTCATTGTGTTTTTAGTAAAGAAATTAATAAATTAAGATCCATATTGCATATTTTTTAGGATCATTAACATTAAGATTTTATTAGATTTGTTAATAAATCAACAATGTTTTTCATTACTTTCTAAACACAAATTCTAATTTTATTCTATATTTAGATTAAAACTTAAATGTACATTCAAATGTCAATTCAGATAACAATTCAAATCACATTAAGTCTTAATTTAAATCATACAACTCAAATCACTAATTTAAATTATACAACTTAAATTAAATCATTAATTTAAATCCATTAACCAAATAAAACCTAAAGAAACGCCTTAATTAATTGGAATCCCTCCACCAAACGAAACGAAACAACGCCTTCTCTTTTTGCGTCCTCACCGACCTTTACATTGACGTCGACCGCCGTCACCGCCTCATGTCCACATATACATGTACGCTCTGAAATTTCTGATATCAGACGCAAAAGCAGGTTAACGTTGAAATTTCTATACGCTCTGGTGAAGTTTAGATCTCCTCTTCTCGCTATTTCCTCTGTGTTTTCAGGTTCAGTTCGTCTTTCTCTCTCTCGATCCTCGTCTCTTACCTTTTATGGTTTTCTATATCTTGATGATTCCTTCGTATGGCTTTTTTTCTGCCACTTTTCTTGGACTTTTCCCTGAATTTGATGCTTTGGCATTCGGCTTGGCTTCCTTTCCCCATCTTTGGTTCGTCTTCTGAAGATCATTGTGTCGCTTCTCAACGAATACGAGTCTAACCCATTTTTCCCGCGGTTTTTTTTTTTTTGGCCTCTGTTATGGGTCAGATTGGACTGTATTTTACGATTAAAATTAACTATTGTCAGGCATTTGAATTTCTGGTGTATTGCTGTTCACTTGTTTATTGCTATAGTTTCTCGTTTAGAAACTTGAACATTTTTGAAATTTGTGTAGGGATTTACGTAGCTTAGGATGTGCATGTGCTGTGAATTTTTGTAGTGAAATCCCGGATTTCCATGGGTTTTTTAGGAGTGATGTCGTGAACTTTTAGTCTTGTCGTAATCTATTATAGATGGTTATTTTGAACCTTTTTTCAGGGGATTTTGATCTCTCTCTTGTGATGTGAACTGAGGTTTTGATTTTTTAGCTCAGAGTAGTAAATTGATTTCTTGTGGATTCTTAAGGCGGTGTGGAATTGAAATTCTGAGTTTTATATGTTTGCCATGGTAATGCCAGAATCTGTGCTTGAAAAGCTTTGCTCTTTAAAAACAAATTTGACGCTATACATGTAAATGCGTCTGGAAAATGTACTTCAGAACAAATAGTAAAGGAACAGAACCTGTCGTCGAAGTGACGAAAACGAAGTGGATGTTTGATTGTATTTGCATGAAAATAAAGTAAAGATTGTTCTTAGCTTTTTTTTTTTTTTTGAGGTGTGCTCTGAGCATTATTAGACTGTAAGACAAATGTAGTGGCGCCCAAATTGTTTACGTTTTAATTGGTTCATATTATATGCATATATCTTTTTTTTCACATTCCTTAAATTCTAACTTATAAATGAATTTGTTGTGACTAATTTCAAACGTTCTGATTAGAGTGATTAAGAAGGCCATGTCAGCAGGTCACACATAAGTTGCTCAACTAAGTCGCTCATGAATTGCTATATATATATATATATATATATGTATATATTTTGGTCAACAATGCTTGTCCTGACAAGCATTTGATTCATATCACACGGCTAAAATAATAGTACCCACCGATGGGTAAATATTGGTGGAACCTTTAAATCCGCACCCTTTTATATTATATTATGTTATATTATATTATAAGTTTGTTTTCGTTCTTATAGGTTGCTGCCACGATAATGGGAAGCGTGCTGGCATTTACAGATGATGTGGTCCTATCTGCCAGTACAGTTTTGAATGCACTTAGAAAGCTTGAGGATGGAGGGGTTGAAAATTGTGATCCTCTAATTATCACTCAAGTGTCTTTGCTAAGTAATTTTCTTCCCCTTGCTGATTTATTTTGCAAGTCTTGTTGTTTTTATTTTTCTGGTAGGAAGCTTAGATAATAAGGTTATTTTCTATGTTGAATGATCAGGATAGCTTTGTTTGATGATCTGGTTTCTTGTCCCTGTGATTGAATTTTAATTATACATACATACGTGTATATTCATGTTTGCATTCTAACAAAAATAAAATCTTATCAACAAAAAGACCAAAAATCAAATTCCCTGCCCCTCCAAATTAAAAATTCTGGCAGTGTTTGACTGTGAATGGATATTTATGATTCACGAGGATTGTAATTAATTAACCAATAATGCAATCTGCTTACCATGGTAAAATGAAGGACACAGAATTTGGAGTTCTTTTTCTCCTATGCTGTATTAAAAAGATTGAAACAAAATTTTCTGTGTTCTTGAGTTTTTCTTCCTTGATTCAAATTTTTATTTTTTGGTGTCACGTATTAGTTATGTTAATATCTTTTATTGTATTTTACTTTTTTTATTATTAGTTGTCACCAACTCATTTAGAAGTCCAATTTTTCTACTTAGTTTCATGAACAAATGACTTATTTCTACCTTGTTTTCCTGATTTTGTGTTGATGAATAATAGGTTTCCTATATGTAATAGAATCCAAATGTTGCTGGAATGCTTTTATCTTGTTTGGAGCATGTTAAATTTTTTAGGCAGTATAAACGATGTTGATTTCTATTTCTTCTTTGAGTATATTGTAGATATATAATGTTATGTACGCCTTTCCTGTTTTTAGTACAGGTTGATCAGTAACAAAACCAAGTCTGAACTCCTGACATTTAGTGCAGGGTTGCTAATGGGATAGGTGTCTCTTTCACACAAGTTAATTAATGGTTGGTTTAAATTTTTAGGATTGTGAATCTTGACTAATAAGTCAATTGAGCAAGGAAAAGATAAAAAATGGGACATTTGACTGTGTTTGTCCGAAAACACTAGTAGAGAGTTTTCGGTTAATTTTTCAAGTTTGGGCCTGTATGCCCTTTTATTGCTCAGCATTTGCAATTTACTTGTGTATATAAGATCTTCTTGTGTTTTGGGTCTCTACTGATAGCAGGTCGGTTGCCTGTAGAAGATTCCTCTATGGACATTGTTCTTTCTCTCAGCAGATCTTTTGAATCTCCCAGTGACCAGTTGTTTAAGGAAATCTCAAGAGTGCTGAAGCCTGGTGGAACAATCCTACTCTACCATTTTTGTTCAGCTACAGCAGACACAAAGAAAGTAATAAATTTGTGCAGCTTTATGATGACAACTTTCAACGTTGAAAGAAAACTCACATGGGTTTTTCTTTTTACAGACAATCTCAGCTCTTGAGCTCAAGTTACTGTTGGCTGGTTTTTTAGAAGCCCAGTCACTTCAACCTAAATCAATTTTGGGTTCTGATGTGCAGGCACTTATGGTAAGTTTTCAATGTTTACCTGCGTCAATGGAACACTTATCATCTTCCTTTCCAATAATATTTTATTGGTGGCCAAAAGAAAATGAAAGAACCAAAGTGGGTAATAGGGGTTGAAAGCAGCAAGAATTGCTATTGGTCTTCATCAGTTTGGCTAGTTATCAATATTACTACTGAAGCAGTAAACTGAAGCTTTGTTTATGCATACTGTAGACGTCAGTTATAAGTACATACTTGAGTTAAAAGTCTTCCAATTTTCAATGGAGATTATTTGGATGGGATAACTTCATAGCCACTATTTTTTCATGTATATTTTTGACACACGTTCTTGTGAGGGGTGAGACACTCTGACATCCTTTTGCTTTATCATGAGGATTAATGTATTTGGATTCTTTTGTGCCAGCCATTACTCACCTCTTGAGAAGTTTGTTCTACTTGCCTTGTTTATTGGAGGCTAGACCTTGATTTTTCCCCTTCTCTCTCCTCTTTCTTTAATCATAGATCAAGGGTAAAAAGCCTTCTTGGAAGATTGGTTCATCTTTTGCCATTAAGAACGCTTTAAAAAGTTCACCAGTTGTTCAGATTGATGCTGATTCGGATTTAATCGACGAGGATAGCTTGTTAAGTGAAGAGGATTTGAAGAAACCCAAGTTAACGTTGCGTAAGTTTAGGCCTACTTTGTGGTTTCTTATCTTGTGAGCTCTCCTTAGTTTTTGTACTTATCTTGTTTTTTTTATCTATCGACCATTGTGGCTACTGCAGTTGGTGATTGTGAAGTCGGAGCAACAAGGAAAGCTTGTAAAAATTGCACTTGTGGGAGGGCAGAAGCTGAGCAGAAAGTGGAGAAGTTAGCATTGACCGACGATCTTCTGAGCAATCCTCAATCAGCTTGTGGCAATGTATGAGTCATTAATGCTTTGATAGTTGATTCTCAGTAACATTTATGTTTTTCGGTATATAATCATTATCAGCAGGAGTTTCTTAAAAAAGCAAGGGAACACGGAAAACAACCATTAGTAGAATGTGTTGGAGATGGCAGCACCGTGCACATATAGCTTGTATTGTTTCTACACAACTTGATTCTTGTGCTTAGGAAAAAGCAGTTGAGCTATACTAGACATTTCTAGCAGAAAGATCCTATATGATACTGGGCTGTTCATTAAGTGAGGCCACGTATGGAATTGACTTCCCTTCTTGATTTTTTACTTTGTACAGCCATGCATCCAGGGTCACCTTGTTCCTGTGATGCTGAGCTGTTCATTAAGTGTGGCCTCGTATTGGGTTGACTTCCCTTGATATTTTTTTTTTTTGGACCCACAGGCACATAGACACAATGAAGTATGTCCAGGGGTCTGCATGTTCCTGTGCTGAGTTGTTCGTTAACTTCCGTCTTGTATTGGGTTAACTTCCCTTGATATTTTACTTATTACGCTACTTAGCTCATACATACACGTGTAAATAGGTACACACATACGCACATGTCCCTGTGTAACGCCGAGCTGTTCATCAAGTGTGGCCTCGTAATGGGTTAACTTCCCTTCTTGAGATTGCATTCTTGTTCCCGTGTGATGCTGAGCCGTTCTTTAAATGTGGTTTTGGATCGTGTTGACTTCCCTTGATATTTTTCTTATTATGCTGCTTACCTCATGCATGCATGCATACATACATGTTCCTCTGTGATGCTGAGTTGTTCAGTAAGTGTGGTCTCCCATTGGGTTGACTTTCGTTCTTGATATTTTACTTGCTATGCTACTTGGCTCTGTGCATTTTGCAGTGTGGACTAGGTGATGCTTTTCGGTGTAGTTCTTGTCCTTACAAGGGTCTTCCTCCATTCAAACTAGGAGAGAAGGTACATAGACCAAAAAAAAAAAAAAAATCTCTCTTCCTCCCTCCCTCCCTCCCTCCAACTTTCAGAGTTGTAATAGATTGGTTATGATCTTTTTGCACAGGTATCCTTGTCCGGAAGCTTCCTTGCGGCAGACATATAAACAAGGACACGTGAGAAGAAAACATTGCTTTTTCTGTTATGGAGATGGGGTTTTTAGATGCTGCACACCGTCTTAGTTATTGTGTCTGCATTGTCGGCATATTTTGCTGCAGCTCTCATCTTCCGTTGTCTTCGAATAACTAAGTTGCTAATGCTGTTGTAGTTCTCTGACTAAAACTATAGTTATTAGATAGACTTCTGATGCATAAGTTTCAGTGTGCTGCATAAAAAAGGAAAGAAATTTGGAAAGTTTGTGCTTGTCCGTTCCATGCAGATATAGGCTTTTCTACTTCCAAATTTTGTACCGAATGTTCCACGATATTTCATTTGCATGATTAAATTGATGTTAAATTTACCAGTTTGTCCCCCTAATCTTCTTTTTAATTTTAATTTTATGCCTAACGTTTTCAAGAAAGTTTAATTTATACCCTTGGTTCCTCTTCCCTCCAACAAACACACTCCTAATTATACCCTATTATACCATTGATTTAGGTTGAAATTTCGATTTAACTCGGCTTCCGCAAAAAATTCTTGGTTTCGTTACTGCCTATTTGATTTTTTTTTTGAAAGATCAATGTGATTTTTAGATACAGGAAAAGAAGAAAAATGCTGGAAAGCGCCTTTTCTCGAGCAATCTGTAGAGCTGCATTAAAAAAAATGTTGAATCATTTTACACTCTGCTATTTTTCATCTTCTCTATCAAACCTCACGAATCGTCATCATTTGATTAATACGCAAAACAAAATTTGGTCTCTGTACTGTATAATAAGAATGAAAATTACTACATTACATGCTAGAACAAATTATACACAAATAGATCCCAAAGAAATAATCTTTGCATCCCTGCATGTTGTACAGCACTGAGCTCTAGCTAACTTGCTGAGAAAGAAGGACAAGTAGTCCTTGTGGACCCACTAATATTTCATTGAGGAAACTAATCAATCCAAACCAGACCACAGGCGTTACATCTACTCCACCTAGAGGAGGAATCAGCTTCCGGGTCGGGACGAGAAGTGGCTCTGTCGGAGCATAAGCTATCACATATGGGAACTTTCCTACCGGAAGTTTTGGATACCAGGACATGACTATTCTCAAAATGAACAAGAAACCAAAAGCTGATAGAGAGGGTCCTAAAATCCCAATGGCAAGCTTTGCTGTTGCAGGGTCAAGGTCAGCTAATACAAATCTCCCAGTAAAATTTGAGACAGCTTGTGATGTCTCTGAATTAATGCCAATCCTGAAATCTTTTACAACTGCATGCAAATTGTGTATCTTCTGTATTGGACTAGCGCTGTCGAATTGTGAACACTCAAAGTTAGGCTTAAGGAAACACAAGGTACAACCTGCAACTCTGCCATTCAGCTTAGCATGTCTTTTAGCGGGCAACTTGTACCTTTCCTGTCACAAGCATTGTTAATTAATTTATACATTTGCACTTGATACTTGGAAAGCCGCAATCACTCTTTTATCTATATAAGATTGTCGGGAGACAAGAATCAGGAAACTCACCTAGAAATCTCAACTAAAATGGCACCTCGGAAACACCCTTATCATCTACCCACCCCCAATGAATTATTAATAAAACAAAAGTACAAAGTAAGTGCAACAAATTACTGGCTGTTTGGTCTAAATCAAAATACATAGTAAGTTCTTAAACAATAGCATTAGTGGACTTGTCATTTACATGTAATGTTACGATTATTCATAATCAAAGAATCAAAATCTCTCTAACTAAATTCACTCCTTAACTTGAGGGATGGTTAACAAGAAGAACTATTTAACTAATTTAACTTCAATCTTCATACAAAAGGATGAAACAAATTTAAAGAACAGAGATTCTATATCAAGTCCTATTAGTAGGATTCTTCCACCTATAACTTTCCTGGTTAGCATTATATTATTGACCTCTTTTCTTGGCGTCAATAGTTGAACAATAACTCAAGATTCCAATAGGCTCAACAAATCGATCTAAAAGCTATGAATTATATTCTAAAAGGTATTGACAACATGAAAATCCATGTGTCAGTAAAATATGTTGCTCTTGACGATGTTACAACACCTTATAACTTCAAAATTGTAACTCTTATTCACCAGTTTATTTTCTATTTTCCAATTTTGCGTTTTTCCCCCTCTTTGTAGCGACATCTTAAAAGCGCAATTAACTACATCAAACACGAAGCATCAATTCTAAATTTAAAAACCCAATTATAGAAACAACAAAGAGATAAAAAAAATTAAAAAAAAAATATCTCCCTTTACAAATTGCAAAAGCACCCAAAAAGAAAAGGAAAGAAAGAAAGAAAGACCGAAAAAAAAAGTGAGAAAGAAAGAAAAGCAGCTATAAATACCAATTACATATAAGGTTTGTTTCTTCAATTTTTTTTTTTTTTTTGAGTGGATAATTCAAAATTTTCCATTAACGAGAATTGGAACTATCGGTTTGATGTACGTATAAAAAATGTGTCGAAGGCAATGGAGTACTTACGGAAATATTGGAAGTTCCTAGCTTGCATACCCGAGAAGGAAATCCTACGAAAAATTTGAAACCAATAACCAAAAGAATTGAAAGAAGAAAACCCAGAAGAGAAAAGAGAAAGGAGAAATAGAGAAGTTGTTTCTGTGCATTGTTTGCTAACCTTTGATCTGAACGTGGTTGAGAAGGAATAAACTCGTTGCCATGATAAACAGAGTGCGAAGGTAAAAGTGACAGAAGCGAAGAGGCAAATGGTCAAGTTGTTTACGTTATCTTCATTATCTTTTCACTGCCATGCTGTAGTCTATCCCGCCTTTTGTTATTTTTTTTTTGTTATTTTTTCTTGAGAGAACGACGAAAGCCAAGGACATATTGCACACGCTGTTTTGTAGTGTATTATATTATGTTATATTATATTATATTATATATAAAAAATATAATATGATATGATATAATATAATATAATACGGTCTATCAAACAAGTCCTAAAAGAGTTTTGAAACTTTTTAATGGGAAGATTATGATAAGAAACCTCTAAAACGTTTTTTTTATCAAAAAGACCCTTTTTCATTTTTATTTTCTTGTCGTCGGATTGAAATCTAATGGTCCAAAATCTAAGTCTTACAGAAGAAAAAATAAACCAAACCACATTGAAGTCTAAACGTATTTTAACATAATAATTGTGAAAATAATTACAAAAAAGACTCAAATAATTTCAAAAAAAATCAAAAAAACTTTTATCCTCATCGGCAAGGGTTCGTCATTGGGCGGAGGAGTTGGCAGGTGAAGGGTAGATAGAGATGGATCGACATCCTTTCTCAACCAAAGGATGCGTGACAACCCATTTGCTCCGGCTCGCAATCGATGGTAGGCGTCGAAGGAAGTTTCCCTCAAAGGCAGACGGCGTTGCGTTAGCCCCTCGAGAAATCGCAACCACATCTTCAATCATCAAGTCTCCCTCGGGAAATCGCAACCAAATCCTCAATCATCAACTGTTTGTTTTTGTTCTCATAATTTTTTGAAAATGATTTTGCATGTTTTTTGAGACAAAAATTTTAAAAACACCCTCAGCATTCCGAAAAAATTCTCATTTTTCCAAATAAAAACATTTTCATTTATATAAAAAAAAAAAACTAAATGGTCCATAGGCTTTTTAATTTTTGACCTTCAGATTCGTATCTAAGGGATATAAAAAAGATCTTATTGATGAGACTTTTTGAAATGTCAAATTATAAAAATTCCCACTTTTTAAAGTATAAGCTAGGTTGGGAAAATATTTATAGTAAATAACATATTTATGATGTAAATAAATTATTTATTGTTTAAATAATAATTATTTACATTACAAAGAAGGAATAAATAAATTATTTATGCCTTAAATCTATTTACTCTGTATATAAGAATGAGATAAATAAATTATTCACACAATAAATTTAATGTTTACTACAAATATTTTCAAAACCTGCTATTTACTCAATTAGTTTTAAAAAATTGATTCACTACGATTTCTTTTTTTGGGAGGATTAGGGAAAGATCAAGTTTATTGAAATAAATGATAGTAAATATCATATATGAAAATAATTAAAATAAATGTCATTTTTTACTTAAAAAATTTCAAATTTCCAATTCTACCCATTTTCTTTCCCCTTTAGTGTTTCTCTCTCCTATCCTCCCCCCTCTCATCACTCATTTCTCATTCCAGCCATCAAAGAAGTTGTTGTGTTGAAGAAGATCTCGAAGTTGGAGTTTTCATGAGAGAAAAAGACACACATCGATCCAAAGCGGCCGTGGGAGGAGTTGTTGCGCCAGATTTGTCATGGGAGAAGAGCTTCGACGCTACCTTGACTATCGTGTTGGAGAATGCCCGAGGAGCAGTGGCGCTATAGGGGGAAAATATAGAGAGAGAGAGTAGGTGGCACATCACAAAGAGTCGTCCTCGAATTACTGGAGTCTTGCGAAGTAGGTTGTCGTTGTTGGAGTGCAAACCACAAAGGAAAATGTTGTGCTTGTCATCGGAGTTTGCAAGAGAGAAAACTCGTCATCTTTGGACTCGCACGAAGGCATGTCGTGTTGGAATCGTTGAAGTCACATGAATCCAGGTTGCATTGTCATCAGAGTGAGGCGAATCGTGAGGTCGTCGTAGAACATGTCTTGCCGTCATGGTGAAAGCCACATCGTTGCACCATCACAGAGCAAGTCTCGTGGACAAAATCGTCGCTCATCACAGAGCATGTCCTTGTTGTATGCAAGTCACCGTTGTTGTCTAACCACGGTTATCATAGCCGAGAAGAGTGAGAAAGTAGTGAAGAAAAAGAGAGAGGAGAGAGAGAAATGGGGGAGAAGTGAGAAAAACCCTAGATTAAATTAGGGGCATTTTAGCTGTATAATTATTTGATTTGAGCAATTGATTGATGAATGATGTTTACTAATGTTTAAAACTACATTCGATATTTTTTTGAAGGGAACTACATCTGATATTTACGACAAATAGTTTAAAAAATCTAATATTTCTTATTATTACTCTTTTTTTTCATTTTTGAAATATTTTAAGGACTTTTTTTGTAAATCTAAATTAAAAATATCACTTTGTCCTTTATGATGTCTCTTGTGTCTTTTAAAAGGTTCAAAGATTATCCTTTTTTTTTATATATTATCTGTTGATCAAAATGGTTTGTTCAAAAAATGGTGTCTTCTCAAAAAAATAAAAATAAAAAATGGAGACAATGTTGGAAAAACCAATACGCAGTGAAATTTTAAAAAATTTTGAATCAGAATATTTTTTAAAACACAAGTTAGACATGCTAGACACATATATAATTCAGATCTTACTAATCTTTGTATGCCCAAGAGCTCATGCAATCTGTGAAGAGAAGAACGTTTCAAAAGAGCCATAACCGACTGGTCTTCTTTGCTATTCTCTATCTACGACCGAAGTGTGTGTAGGCACACGTAATTCAGCTCTTCCTTGGTGAGTCCCCTTTTAACCAATCGAGAAGACCTAGAGTAAAGGTTCGTAATTGTGAATAAAAGCTCTTAGGGAATTTCAGAGTATCTAATACTATAGTACTCACTCTTAACTTCTCAACTATCTAAATAACTCAGAAAACTCATTCCCTTATAGAGGTCGAACCCAAGGTTGGTCATTATCAAATAAGGCCTCAAAAATTTGAATTTGGATCAACTTCTGATAAAATCATGTCAAAAATGCATGATCAAATTATCATTGGATCGTGCCCAACTTACTTCATCAGCAGACCAAACTAACTAATCATCCTGTCGAACTTACGATAATATTATCTCTAAAAATCTTTTATTTTCCACCCGAGATTCTTTGGATAGAGCCTTAGTTTTAATTCAAATAAATCAATAAAGAAATTATCTGATTAAAGTAGTCATACCTAGATAATCATTAGGAAAATAAATATTTTTGAAACTTCAACAAGTTTATCTTGAATTAATTTACAATAAATTAATTCAACCTATAAACAGGTATGAATTATCTGATCCTATCGAATTTTAGCCAATCTAATAATTTAATATAAGTCATAAATTTCTTGAAAAATTACGTCATATTGTTACAAGATTTATTATAAGCTAGCAAAGGGGATCTGATAGACCTATCTAGTTTAAGCTCTGATAATTATAAAATATAATATCATAGATACACATTTTATAATTATCAACTCCAACGCTACTCCACTAAAAGCTTAGACTGTATTCTCGAACTATATAAAATTATAAAGCTCCAAATTAGCTAAGTGTCCTTGACATATTATAAAGCGTTGTATTCCCATAGGATATTCATAATCGGCTTGTGGATAAATTCCATCTTACCTTCCTTATTATTTTTATCTTACGTTCTGTTATCTCATCATTAAAAAACTTACCATCCAAGGACAGTATACCATTCGATTACACCTATGCATCTAAATGGTTGAGCGTTCTAGTTTTTCAATTATAGGATAATGCATATACGAGAATATAATTGACTCCACCAATGGACCTATGGATTCTATATCTATGAATAATAGGTTTATGCTATCAAGAGTCATGTCTCCAATATACCGATATGCGCACCATCACAAAGTCAGGATATCATCCTTTGGTACATCAAAAGACATGAGTTAAAATAACAAGCCCGTTGGTCATTTCAAGACTAAGATACAACACATATGATTGTCTAAAGTGAATTGATTTACACAGATAAAATTATTGATCTAAATCAATTCCACTTTATGTCCCGATCCAATACATCGTCATTATAATAATGTACCAATGTTTCTACTTGTAGAGTCCAACTCTGATGGCTAGGACAAGCCATCTCCCATCAGGGATGTAGATAACATAACAATCTTAGTATCAATAAAGCGCCTAACTTTATTCCCTAGATTACAAATCTTATGATTTAGACCATCACCTTTAGAATCATGTCTTCCGCATAATCTATCCATTATATGCCTGATTTTGAAAGGTTTAGACCGACAGTCTCAGATTTTTGTTTGCTTAATATGCATTCAACAAATATGAATGTAAAGAGGACAACATTTTGTATATGAATAATAAATAAATTCTTTATTGATAAACTGTCTCCAAAAACATATTGTAACATTTTACCCCTTAGGGCATACATGTCTAACAATCTCTCACTTGCACTAAGCGAGTAAATTTGACATATTACGCATCCCTATAGCTTCCACTTGCCTCTTGAAGACTTTTGCAGTTAGTGTCTTCGTGAATGGATCAGCTAAATTGTCCTCAGATGTGATTTTGCATATAGCAATATGACCGCACTCAATGAAGTCCTTTATCACATGATACTTTCGATGAATACGCTTACTTTTCTTGTGAAATCTTGGTTCTTTAGCATTAGCTATAGCTACAGTATTATCACAATACAGCGATACCGCCTTTTCTATGCTAAGAACTACCTCAAGATCCTCAAGGAACTTGCAAAGCCACACTACTTCTTTTAAAGCATCACTAGCTGCCACATAGTTAGCTTCCATTGTTGAATCTAAAGTGCAATCTTACTTGATACTTCTCTAAACAATGGCATCGCCACCCAAAGTAAGCACCAAAACTAGAAGTCGATTTCTTTGAATCCAGACAGGACTAAAAGTTCGAATCAGTTTGTCCTAGAGGTGTTAAATCCTCACCCGAATATATAAGCATATACCCTTGAGTCCTTCTTAGGTACTTGAAAATATGCTTGACCACAACTCAATGGTTCGGTATGGGATCTGACTGAAATTGACTTACTATCTTGAGTGCATAACTAATGTCTGGTCATGTACAAAGCACGTTATACGTGAGACTACCCACTGTCGAAATGTAAGGTACCTTTTTCATGTATTCTCTTTCTTCATCAGACTTTGGCGAGTATTTCTTAGAAAGAGTAATTCTAGACCTAGATGATTGCCTACCTTTCTTAGAATCTTATATTGTAAACTTCTTGAGAATTTTATCTATGTAGCTCACTTGTGACAAAGCTATCATTCTGTTCTTCCTATCCTGAAAGATCTGGATACCAAGAACATAATTAGCTTCACACAAGTCTTTCATGTCAAATTGCTTGGTCAACCATAACTTGACCAATGACAATGGCCCAACGTCATTGCTAATTAGCAGATGTCATCTATATAGAGCGGTAGAAAAACCACCTCCCATCCTTAATGTATTTGTAAACACATTGTTCGTCCATATTTTGTTCGAATCCATAAGTCTTGATCACATGATCAAATCTCATGTTATAATAATAAGAAGCCTGCTTAAGTCTATAAATCAACTTTAACAGCTTACAAACCTTACCCTTCTGACCCTGGCCCTCTGCCTTGAACCCGTCTGGTTGTACTATATATATGGACTCATCAAAATAGCCATTTCGAAAGGCCGTCTTGACATCCATCTATTAGACGTGTATGCCCTAAGGAGTAAAAATATAAAATATTTTTGGAGACATTTTTATCAATAAGGAATTTATTTATTATTTATATACCAAATCTTGTCCTCTTTACATTCATATTTGTTGAATGTATGTTAAGCAAACAATAGTTTGAGACTATCGGTCTAAACCTTTAAGAATTGAGAATATGATGGACAGATTATGGGAAAGACATGATTCTTAGGGTGGAGTCTAAATCATAAGATCTGCAATCGAAGGAATAAAGTTGGGCTTTATTCATGTAAAAATTGTTATGTTGTCTATATCTCTATTGGGAGATGGTTTGTCTTGACCATCGGAGGTAGCCTCCGTAAATAAAAATATTGACACGTTGTCATAGATGACGATGTGTTGGATTGGGACACAAAGTGAATTGATTTGGATTAATAATTTTGTCTCGGCAAAATGATTCACTTTAGACAATCATTTGTATTGTATCTTAATCTTGAGATGAATAGTGGGCTCGTTGTCTTGACTTGTGTCTTTTGATGTACCAAAGGGTGACACCTATATTTAATAGTGGTTTGCATGCCGGCACGTTGGAGGCATGACTCTTGATAGTGTATACCTATTAGTCATAGATATGGAATCCATAGCTTCTCTTTAGGAGTAGTGATATCCTCTTATATGCGTTATTTTGTAATTAAAAAACTAGAGCGCTCAACCATTTGGATACATAGGTGTAACCGAATGGTATATTGTCTTTAGATGGTAAGTTTTTCGATGGTAAGATAATAGAACGTAAGATAAAAAATTATCGAAAAAGTAAGACAAAACTTGTCCTTAAGCCAATTATAGATAATATTATGGGGATACGATACATTATGATATGGCATAAAAACTTAGCTAGACGGGCTTCGTAATTCTATAAAGTTCAAGAGTGTAGCTCCAAGCTTTTAGTGGAGTAGCGTTGAAGTTGATAATTATGAAATGTATATCTAGGATATTGGATTTCATAATTATTGGGAGCTTGAACTATATAGGTCCATTTGATCCCTTTTGCTAGCTCACAAAAATCCTGTAACAATACGGCGTATTTTTTCTAATAATTAGTGACTTACGTTATATTTATTAGATTGGTTGAAATTCAAAAGAATCAAATAATTCATGTCTGTTTATCGCTTGAATTAATTTTGTGACAAAATTTATTCAAGATAAACTTGTTGAATTATTAGGATCGGATAATTCTTGTCTGTTTATCAGTTGATTTAATTTTGGATAAATTAAATTAAGATAAACTTGTATAATTATTAGGAATTCATTTATTTTCTTAGAGATTATCTAGATAAAGTTGTTTTAATTAGATAACTTCTTTATTGGGTTATTTGAATTAAAACTAAGACTTGATCCTATAGAATCTCGGGTGGAAAATAAAAGATTCGCTAAAATTTTTATCGGTAGTTTAGCATGCCGATCCTCAAGTTCGGCCTGCCGATGGGGCAAGTTCAGTATGCCTATTAGACAGATCGACATGTCGATAGTGCGATAAAAAGATCACCCATTTTCACGAAGATGTCATCAGATATTGATCTGAATTTGATTCTGATTCGAATTTTGAGGCATTATTTAATAAGAACTGACTCCTGGACCTAACCTTTATAAAAAGAGAGTGGGTCTCATTATTATTTAGATCAATTGAGAGATTAAGAGTGATATTCTGCAAGTGAGATTCTGAAATTCCATGAGAGCTCTTGTTCACAAATCATGGATACTAGCTTTGGATTCTCTCAATTGGTTGAAAGGAGAGTCACGTGGTGGAAGAGCTGTATGTGTGTGTAACGTCCGTCGTTTTCTTCTATGGACACTTATGTTAATTTAACGTTAGAATGTGATGTTTTAGTGCTATTATTATTTATGTTAAGTAAATTAACTTTTTATTAAGAAATGTCACAGGTGACGGCATGTGGGATCGATGTGCTCGG
>CAMOHE010050497.1:0-30002 GCA_946598075.1 Artocarpus hirsutus | reverse complement strand
ACCTAGAGGAGGAATCAGCTTCCGGGTCGGGACGAGAAGTGGCTCTGTAGGAGCATAAGCTATCACATATGGGAACTTTCCTACTGGAAGTTTTGGATACCACGACATGACTATTCTCAAAATGAACAAGAAACCAAATGCTGATAGAGAGGGTCCTAGAATCCCAATGGCAAGCTTTGCTGTTGCAGGGTCAAGGTCAGCTAATACAAATCTCCCAGTAAAATTTGAGACAGCTTGTGATGTCTCTGAATTAATGCCAATCCTGAAATCTTTTACAACTGCATGCAAATTGTGTATCTTCTGTATTGGACTAGCGCTGTCCATTTGTGAACACTCAAAGTTAGGCTTAAGGAAACACAAGGTACAACCTGCAACTCTGCCATTCAGCTTAGCATGTCTTTTAGCGGGAAACTTGTACCTTTCCTGTCGCAAGCATTGTTAATTAATTTATACATTTGCACTTGATACTTAGAAAGCCGCAATCACTCTTTTATTTATATAAGATTGTCGGGAGACAAGAATCAGGAGACTCACCTAGAAATCTCAACTAGAATGGCACCTCGGAAACACCCTTATCATCTACCCACCCCCAACGAATTATTAATAAAATAAAAGTACAAAGTAAGTGCAACAAATTACTGGCTGTTTGGTCTAATGACCCAACAAAATACATAAATCAAAATACATAGTAAGTTCTTAAACAATAGCATTAGTGGACTTGTCATTTACATGTAATGTTACGATTATTCATAATCAAAGAATCAAAATCTCTTTAACTAAATTCACCCCTTAACTTGAGGGATGGTTAACAAGAAGAACTATTTAACTAATTTAACTTCAATCTTCATACAAAAGGATGAAACAAATTTAAAGAAGATAGATTCTATATCAAGTCCTATTAGTAGGATTCTTCCACCTATAACTTTCCTGGTTAGCATTATATTATTGACCTCTTTTCTTGGCGTCAATAGTCGAACAATAACTCAACATTCCAATAAGCTCAACAAATCGATCTAAAAGCTATGAATTATATTCTAAAAGGTATTGTCAACATGAAAATCCACGTGTCAGTAAAATATGTTGCTCTTGACGAAGTTACAATACCTTATAACTTCAAAATTGTAACTCTCATTCACCAGTTTATTTTCTATTTTCCAATTTTGCGTTTTTCCCCCTCTTTGTAGCGACATCTTAAAAGCGCAATTAACTATATCAAACACGAAGCATCAATTCTCAATTTAAAAACCCAATTATAGAAACAACAAAGAGATAAAACAAATTGAAAAAAAAAAATATCTCCCTCTACAAATTGCAAAAGCACCCAAAAAGAAAAGGAAAGAAAGAAAGAAAGACCGAAAAAAAAAAGTGAGAAAGAAAGAAAAGCAGCTTTAAATGCCAATTACATATAAGGTTTGTTTCTTCAATTTTTTTTTTTTTGAGTGGATAATTCAAAATTTTCCATTAACGAGAATTGGAACTATCGGTTTGAAGTACGTATAAAAAATGTGTCAAAGACAATGGAGTACTTACGGAAATATTGGAAGTTCCTAGCTTGAATACCCGAGAAGGAAATCCTACGAAAAATTTCAAACCAATAACCAAAAGACTTGAAAGAAGAAAACCCAGAAGAGAAAAGAGAAACGAGAAATAGAGAAGTTGTTTCTGTGCATTGTTTGCTAACCTTTGATCTGAACGTGGTTGAGAAGGTATAAACTCGTTGCCATGATAAACAGAGTGCGAAGGTAAAAGTGACAGAAGCGAAGAGGCAAATGGTCAAGTTGTTGACGTTATCTTCATTTTCTTTTCACTACCATGCTGTAGTATATTCTGCATTTGGGTTTTTTTTTTTTTTTTTTTTTTTTTTTTTTTTTTGAGAGAACAGCTAAGGACATGTTTGACACATAGTCTTATATTATATTATATTGTGTTATATTATATTATATTATATATAAAAAATACAATATAATATAATATGGTGTACCAAATAAGGTCTAAAGGAGTTTTGAAACTTTTTAATGGGAAGATTATGATAAGAAACCTCTAAAACGTTTTTTTTTATCAGAAAGACCCTTTTTTATTTTTATTTTCTTGTTGTCGGATTGAAATCTAATGGTCTAAAATCTAAGTCTTATAGAAGCAAAAATAAACCTAACCACGTTGAATTCTAAATGTATTTTAACATAATAATTGTGAAAATAATTACAAAAAAGACTCAAATAATTTAAAAAAAATTAGAAAAACTTTTATCCTTCATCGGCAAGGGTTCGCCATTGGCAAGGGTTTGTCATTGGGCGGAGGAGTTGGTAGGTGATGGGTGGATGGAGACGGATCGACAGCCTTTCTCAACCAAAGGATACGTGGCAACCCATTTGCTCTGGCTCGCAATCGACGGCATGCGTCGAAGGAAGTTTCCCTCAAAGGCAGACGGTGTTGCGTCAGCCCCTCAAGAAATCGCAACCACATCCTCAATCATCAACTGTTTGTTTTTATTCTCATAATTTTTGAAAATGTTTTCGTATGTTTTTTGAGGTAAAAGTTTTAAAAACACTCTCAACATTTCGAAAAAATTCTCACTTTTCAAAATAAAAATATTTTCACTTATCTAAAAAAAAAAACTAAATGTTCCGTAGGCTTTTAATTTTTGACCATCAGATTCGTATCCTAGGGATATAAAAAAGATCTTATTGATGAGACTTTTTGAAATGTCTAATTATAAAAATTCCCACTTTTTAAAGTATAAGCTAGGTTGGGAAAATATTCATAGTAAATAACATATTTATGATGTAAATAAATTATTTATTGTTTAAATAAGAATTATTTACATTACAAAGAAGGAATAGATAAATTATTTATGCCTTAAATCTATTTACTTTGTATATAAGAATGAGATAAATAAACTATTCACATAATAAATTTAATGTTTACTGCAAATATTTTCAAAACCTGCTACTTATTCAATTAGTTTTAAAAATTTGATTCACTACGATTTCTTTTTTTTGGAGAATTAGGGAAAGATCAAGTTTATTGAAATAATTGATAGTAAATATCATATATGAAAATAATTAAAATAAATGTCATTTTTTACTTAAAAAATTTCAAATTTCCAATTCTACCCATTTTCTTTCCCCTCTAGTTTTTCTCTCTCCTATCCTCCCCTCTCTCATCACTCATCTCTCATTCCAGCCATCAAAGAAGTCGTCGTGTTGAAGAAGATCCCGACGTCGGAGTTTTCATGAGAGAAAAAGACAAGCATTGATCTAAAGTGGCCGTAGGAGGAGCTGTTGCGCCAGATTTGTCATGGGAGAAGAGCTTCGACGCTACCTTGACTATCGTGTTGGAGAATGCCTGAGGACCAGTGGCGCTATAGGGGGAAAATATAAAGAGAGAGAGCAGGTGGTGCATCATAAAGAGTCGTCCTGGAATCGCTGGAGTCTCACGAAGCATGTTGCTGTTGTTGGAGTGTAAACCACAAAGGAAAATGTTGTGCTTGTCATCGGAGTTTGCGAGAGAGAAAACTCGTCGTCTTCGGACTCGCACGAAGGGGTGTCATGTTGGAATCGTTGAAGTCACATGAATCCAGGTTGCATCATCATCAGAGTGAGGTGAATCATGAGGTCGTCGCAAAGCATGTCTTGCCATCATGGTGAAAGCCACATCATTGCACCATCACAGAGCAGGTCTCGTGGACAAAATCGTCGCTCATCGTGGACAAAATAGTCGCTCATCGTGGACAAAATCATCGCTCATCGCTCATTGTATGCAAGTCACCGTTGTTGTCTAACCACAGCTATCGTAGCTAAGAGGAGTGAGAAAATAGTGAAGAAAAAGAGAGAGGAAGGAAAGAAATGGGGGAGAAGTGAGAAAAACCCTAGATTAAATTAGGGGCATTTTAGTCTGTATAATTATTTGATTTGAGCAATTGATTGATGAATGATGTTTACTAATGTTTAAAACTACATTCGATATTTTTTTGAAGGGAACTACATCTGATATTTACTATAAATAGTTTAAAAAATTTGATATTTCTTATTATTACTCTTTTTTTTTCTTTTTTTAAATATTTTAAGTTTTTGTAAATCTAAATTAAAAATATCACTTTGTCCTTTAAGATGTCTCTTGTGTCTTTCAAAAGGTTCAAAGACTATCCTTTTTTTTATATATATATTATTTGTTGATCAAAATGGTTTGTTCAAAAAATGGTGTCTTCTAAAAAAAAAAAATGGAGACAAAGTTGGAAAAACCAGTACGTAGTGAAATTTTAAAAAAAATTTTGAATCAGAATATTTTTTAAAACACAAGTTAGACATGCTAGATACATATATAATTTAGATCTTACTAATCTTTGTATGCCCAAGAGCTCATGTAATCTGTAAAGAGAAGAACGTTCTAAAAGTGCCATAGCTAACTGGTCTTCGTTGCTATTTTCTATCTATGATCGAAGTGTGTGTAGGCATACGTAATTCAGCTCTTCCCCAGTGAGTCTCCTTTTAACCAATTGAGAAGACCTAGAGTAAAGGTTCGTAATTGTGAACAAAAGCTCTTATGGAATTTCAGAGTATCTAATACTATAGTACTCATTCTTAACTTCTCAACTATCTAAATAACTCAGAAAACTCACTCCCTTATAGAGGTCGAACCCAAGGTTGGTCATTATCAAATAAGGCCACAAAAATTTGAATTTGGATCAACTTTTGATAAAATCGTGTTAAAAACGCGTAATCAAATTATCGTTGGATCGTGCCTAACTTACTTCATCAGCAGGCCAAACTAACTAGTCATCTTGTCAAACTTGCGATAATATTATCTCTAAAAATCTTTTATTTTCCACCTGAGATTTTTTGGATAGAGCATTAGTTTTAATTCAAATAAATCAATAGAAAAATTATTTGATTAAAACAGTCATACCTAGATAATCTTTAGGAAAATAAATATTTCTGATACTTTAACAAGTTTATCTTGAATTAACTTACAATAAATTAATTCAACCTATAAACAGACATAAATTATCTGATCCTATCGAATTTCATCCAATCTAATAATTTAACATAAGTCATAAATTTATTGAAAAATTATGTCATATCATTACAGAATTTATTATAAGCTAGTAAAGGGGACCTGATAGACCTATATAGTTCAAGCTCTGATAATTATAAAATATAATATCCCAGATACACATTTTATAATTGTCAACTCCAACGCTACTCCACTAAAAGCTTAGAGCTATACTCTCAAACTATATAAAATTACAAAGCTCCAAATTAGCTAAGTGTCCTTGATATATCATAATGCGTTGTATTCGCATAGGATATTCATAATCGGCTTAAGGATAAATTCCATCTTACCTTCCTTATTATTTTTATCTTATGTTCTGTTATCTCATCATTAAAAAACTTATCATCCAAGGACAGTATACCATTCGATTACACCTATGCATCTAAATGGTTGAGCGTTCTAGTTTTTCAATTATAGGATAATGCATATAAGAGAATATCATTGACTCTACCAATGGACCTATGGATTCCATATATATGAATAATAGGTTTATGCTATCAAGAGTCATGTCTCCAATATACCGGTATGCGCACCATTACAAAGTCAGGATGTCATCCTTTGGTACATCAAAAGACATGAGTTAAAATAACAAGCCCATTGGTCATTTCAGGATTAAGATACAACACATATGATTGTCTAAAGTGAATTGATTTATACAGATAGAATTATTAATCTAAATCAATTCCACCTTATGTCTCGATCCAATACATCGTCATTTATGATAATGTACCAATGTTTTTACTCGTAGAGTCCAACTCTAATGGCAAGGACAAGCCATCTTCCATCAAGGATGTAGACAACATAACAATCTTAGTATGAATAAAGCGCATAACTTTATTCCCTCGATTACGGATCTTATGATTTAGACCATCACCTTTAGAATCATGTCTTCCGCATAATCTATCCATCATTTGTCTGATTCTGAAAGGTTTAGACCGATAGTCTCAAATTTTGGTTTGCTTAATATACATTCAACAAATATGAATGTAAAGAGGACAACATTTGGTATATAAATAATAAATAAATTCTTTGTTGATAAACTGTCTCCAAAAACATATTGCAACATTTTACCCCTTAGGGCATACATGTCTAACAATCTCTCACTTGCACTAAGCGAGAAAATTCGACATATTATGCATCCCTATAGCTTCCACATGCCTCTTGAAATCTTTCATAGTTAGTGTTTTCGTGAATGGATCAGCTAAATTGTCCTCAGATGCGATTTTGCATATAGCAATACGCCTGCACTCAATGAAGTCTCTTATCACATGATACTTTCAATGAATATGCTTACTTTTCTTGTGAAATCTTAGTTCCTTAGCATTAGCTATTGCTATAGTGTTATCACAATATAGCGATACCGCCTTTTCCATGCTAAGAACTACCTCAAGATCCCCAAGGAACTTGTAAAGCCACACTATTTCTTTTAAAGCATTACTACCTGCCACATACTTAGCTTCCATTGTTGAATCTGAAGTGCAATCTTACTTGATACTTCTCCATACAATGGCATCGCCATCCAAAGTAAACACCAAAACTAGAAATCGATTTCTTTGAATCCAGACAGGACTGAAAGTTTGAATCAGTTTATCCTAAAGGTGTTAAATCCTCACCTGAATATATAAGCATATACCCTTGAGTCCTTCTTAGGTACTTGAAAATATGCTTGACCACAACCCAATGGTTCAGTCTAGGATCTGATTGAAATTGACTTACTATCTTGAGTGTATAACTAATATATGGTCATGTGCAAAGCATGTTATACATGAGACTACCCACTATCGAAACATAAGGCACCTTTTTCATGTATTCTCTTTCTTCATCAGACTTTGGCGAGTATTTCTTAGAAAGAGTAATTCTAGACCTAGATGCTTTCCTACCTTTCTTAGAATCCTACATTGTAAACTTCTTGAGAATTTTATCTATGTAGGTCGCTTAGGACAAAGTTATCATTATGTTCTTTCTATCCCGAAAGATCTGGATACCAAGAACATAATTAGCTTCACCCAAGTCTTTCATGTCAAATTGCTTGGTCAACCATAATTTGACCAATGATAACAGCCCAATGTCATTGCCAATTAGCAGAATGTCATCTATATAGAGCGGTAGAAAACCACCTCCCATCCTTAATGTATTTGTAAACACATGGTTCGTCCATATTTGTTCGAACCCATAAGTCTTGATCACATGATCAAATCTTATGTTATAAGAACAGGAAGCCTACTTAAGTCTATCAATCAACTTTAGCAGCTTACAAACCTTACCCTTCTAACCCTAACCCTCTGCCTTGAACCCGTCTGGTTGTACATATATATGGACTCATCAAAATAGTCATTCCAAAAGGCCGTCTTGACATCCATCTGTTAGACGTGTATGCCCTAAGGAGTAAAAATGTAAAATATTTTTGGAGACATTTTTATCAATAAGGAATTTATTTATTATTTATATACCAAATCTTGTCCTCTTTACATTCATATTTGTTGAATGTATGTTAAGCAAACAATTGTTTGAGACTATCGATCTAAACCTTTAAGAATTGGGCATATGATGGACAGATTATGCGAAAGACACGATTCTTAGGGTGGAGTCTAAATCATAAGATCCGCAATCGAGGGAATAAAGTTAGGCTTTATTCATGTAAGGATTGTTATGTTGTTTATATCCCTATTGGGAGATGGTTTGTCTTGACTATCGGAGGTGGACTCCGTGAATAAAAACATTGGCACGTTGTCATAGGTGACGATGTGTTGGATTGAGATATAAAGTGAATTGATTTGGATTAATAATTCTGTCTCGGCAAAACGATTCACTTTAGACAATCATTTGTATTGTATCTTAATCCTGAGATGAATAGTGGGCCAGTTATCTTGACTTGTATCTTTTGATGTACCAAAGGGTGACACCCATATTTAATAGTGGTTTGCATGCCAGTACGTTGGAGGCATGACTCTTGATAGCGTAGACCTGTTTGTCATAGATATGGAATCCATAGCTCTTCTTCAGGAGTAGTGATATCCTCTTATATGTGTTATTCTGTAATTAGAAAACTAGAGCGCTCAATCATTTGGATACATAGGTGTAACCGAATGGTATATTGTCTTTGAATGGTAAGTTTTTCGATGGTGACATAATAAAACGTAAGATAAAAAATTATCGAGAAGATAAGACAAAACTTGTCCTTGAGCTGATTATGGATAATATTATGGGGATACGATACATTATGATATGTCATGGAAACTTAGCTAGACGGGTTTCGTAATTCTATAAAGCTCAAGAGTATAGCTCCAAGTTTTTAGTGGAGTAGCATTGGAGTTGATAATTATGAAATGTATATCTAGGATATTGGGTTTCATAATTATCGGGAGCTTGAACTATATAGGTCCATTTGATCCCCTTTGCTAGCTTACAAAAATCCTGTAACGATACGGCGTGTTTTTTTAATAATTAGTGACTTACGTTAGATTTATTAGATTGGTTGAAATTCGGAAGAATCAAATAATTCATGTCTGTTTATTGGTTGAATTAATTTTGTGACAAAATTAATTCAACATAAACTTGTTGAATTATTGAGATCAGATAATTCTTGTATGTTTATCAATTGATTTAATTTTGGATAAATCAAATGAAGATAAACTTGTAGAATTATTAGGAATTCATTTATTTTCTTAGAGATTATCTAGATAAAATTGTTTTAATTAGATAACTTCTCTATTGGGTTATTTGAATTAAAACTAAGATTTTATTCTATAGAATCTCGTGTGAAAAATAAAAGATTCACTAAAATTTTTATTGGCAGTTCGGCATGCCGATCCTCAAGTTCGGTCTGCTGATGGGGCAAGTTCAGCATGCCTATTAGACAGATCGACATGCCGATAGCGCGATAAAAAGATCACCTGTTTTCAGGCAGATGTCATTAGATATTGATCTGAATTTGATTCTGATTCAAATTTTGAGGCATTATTTAATAAGAACTGACTCTTGGACCCAATCTTTATAAAAAGGGAGTGAGTCTCATTATTATTTACATCAATTGAGAGATTAAGAGTGATACTCTACAAGTGAGATTCTGAAACTCCTTGAGAACTCTTGTTCACAAATCATGAATACTAGCTTTGTGTTCTCTCAATTGGTTGGAAGGAGAGTCACTTGGTGGAAGAGCTATACGTGTGAGCCCACGCTCACTTCGATCATGGATAGAGAATAGTAACGAAGACCAGTTGGTTAAGGCTCTTCAAGAACGTTACTTCTCTTCATAGATTATAGGAGTTTTTCGGCTTTTAGAGGTTAGTAAGATCTGGTTAATTTATGCATATAGTGTGTTAAACTTGTGTTTTGAAAAATACTTTGATATAAAAAAATTTTAAAATTCTACTGTGTACTATCCATTTGCCAAATCTCATAAGTGAGAGTGGCAGCTATAGACGAGAGAATGCGGATGGACTTAAGCATGGCTATAGGTGTAAAAAATTCCTCGTAATTTATTCCTTCCTTTTGTTTGTATCTCTTAGCTACTAGTCTAGTCTTATAGGCTTCGACTTTTCCATCTTTTCCTCTTTTTCTTTTATAGATCTACTTACACCCTATGGGTTTTACCTTTTCAGGAAGATCCATAAGTTCCAAGACCCGATTAGTCTCTATAGACTTTATCTCAGTGTTTATGGCTTCTATCTAGAGTTTTGAATCAACATCCTCCATAGCTTCTTCGTAAGTGTAAGGATCCCTTTCATATTCATCCGGTTTAGCCAAAAATGGCCTCACCATTGAACATATACCTCTCAGGTTGACACCGGATCTTCCCACTATGCCGAAGCCCCTTAGGTTGTTGTTCGGTTGTTTTTTCTACGTTGATTGGATTGATTTCCACCGAAACCCCCTAAGTGATCGAATCACTCACCAACTCCTCGAGTACCACTTTACTTTGAGGCTTAAGGTCGTTTATGTAACTTTTCTCAAGAAAAGTTGCATTCATTAAAACCAGACTTTATGTTCCTTTGGGTTATAGAAATAACCCCTTTTAGTCCCTTTTGGATATCTTACAAACACACAAACTTTTGAACGTGCTTCCAACTTATTCGCTTCCTTATACAAGAATGAGTGGGACATCCCTATATATGATTTGTTTTAAGAATGTCTTTTTCCCCGTCCACAACTCATGAGGAGTTTTAGAAACCAATTTTGAAGGCATATTATTCAAAAGATAACATACGGTTTGTAGTGCATATCCCCAAAAGGATAAAGGCAATGATGAATAAGTCATCATGGACCTGACCATGTCTAACAAAATCCTATTCATTCTCTCACCTACGCCATTTTGCTGTAAAGTGCCCGGTGAGTCAAATGGGATAAAATCTCATTCTCTAATAAATGTTCCAAGAATTCATCAGAGAGGTATTCACCACCTCGATTGAATTGAAGTGATTTTATGGGTTTACCTATTTGTTTTTCTGCTTCAGCCTACAACTCCCTAAGCTTGTCAACATTTTTGCTTTTATGATGCATTAGGCAGATACACCCATACCTTGAGTAATCATCAATAAAAGTGATGAAATACTCATACCCTCCTCGTGCTCGGATGTTCGTGGGACCACAAACATCACGATGCATAAGTTCTAGAACCCCTTTGGCCTTATTGCCCTTAGACCTGAATGGTTTTCTGGTCATTTTGCCCTCCAAACAAGATTCACATTGTGGTATAGATTCCACTTTTAAGTGACTTAAAGGTCCATCCCTTACCAACCTTTAAATCCTGTTCAGGCTCATATGACCTAATCACAAATGCCAAAGATTAGTCTTATTAGAGTGAGAAGCCTTAAGTCTTTTAAAGTTATTATCATTAACCTAAGTGTTACGCAGTAAGTCCATCTTAGGTTTGATAAAATATAGATTGTTTTGCATCCATCCATCACAGATAAAAAATTTATTTGTACGAATCACCACTTTATTATTAAAAGAAATTGAATAAGAGTCTTTAAATAAATAAGCTACATATATTAAATTCCTTTTAAGTCTAGGGACATAAAAACAATCTCGCAAAACTAAATCCTATAATTATCAAAATGACAATGGGCATCTCCCATTGCTTCAGCTAACACTAAGGATCCATCGCCTATTCGAAGCGTGAAGTCTTTATGCAACAGACTTTTAGTTTCTTTGAACCCTTGTGGAGAAACACAAATATGATTAGTTGCTTTAGAATCTATTACCCAAGTATCACTTGATTCCTCAACCAAACAAGTTTTGATAACCAGAAGATCACACCTACCTCCTCAAGTAAGGAAGTCCTTGTAATTCTTCTTGATGTACTCGATCTTCCCATAGAAAAAGCACTTCAGCTTCTTCGGGTTCTCTTGTTCTTCTTCTTATTCTTGTCATTTGTAGGAATAGAAGACTTCCTGTTCTTAGCCTTCTACTTCCTTCCTTTCTTAGGGTTAGGATTGGAACCAGATGCAGCCATCAAGTTGGCCTTGCCACCTGTACGAGTTTCCCTAATTAACTCTGTTAAGGTCATATCCTATCTATTGCTCAAATTATATGAAGCTCCAAACGGGATGAACTCATTTAACAAAGTCTAAAAAACCACAGTTATTTGTGACACAACATCAATATTAGCTCCATGGGCTTGAGCCTCAACAAGGTATCTCATGACCAACATCATATGCTCCTTCACGGATGTCCCCAGTCTTTGTTTGCAGTTCAAAATTTTCCGAAGCACCCCCTACCGTTTTGTTAAGGCTTGGCCTCCAAACATGTCTTTAAGATTATCCAAGATCTGCTTTACAGTCTTATAATCTTCATGTTGAGCCTGCAGTATGTTATTCATCTTAGCCAAAACATAACACAAGGCTTGATCATTAGCATCTTTCCAGTGATCATATGCCTGGATTTGCTCATTAATGGATTCCCCAGTAGGTTCAGGAGGACACGGTGTCGTCAGCACAAATTTTAGTTTCTCAAAGGCTAGGATAATATTCAAGTTCCTTTTCCAATCATTATAATTCTTGCCAGTTAGTTGGTTTTTATCGAGTATCAAAGATAAAGCGTTTTTAGACGTTTTAATCTACAATGAAGAATCATATACCAAATATAAGCAAACATACCATAATAGTTTAGTAAGATAACACAATCAAGCAAGCATACAATTGTGTTTTTGTGTCAAAACCTTGAAAATATCACAACCTTACAACTATAATTCCTAACTCAAAATTCAATAAGCTACCTAGGGGAGACTCACCAAATTCAATTAGGAACACGGATCTCTTTTGATTAATATATGCCATCCAAGACCCGTCTGATCCAGCATATATTAATAATTGTTTTCTTTGGCCATTAATTTTATTAACAGAGCTCCTAGGGGAGGTTAATAATAAAATTAACATGAGTGTATAACCATCATTTCAACTATTTTATCCATGATCTATAATCGCCAGTTAGAGGTGTGCAACGATAGATTATGTTAAAATAAATTATCTTTGTAGAGATCCAATCTAGTACACGATGAAATCCTTTCCTAAAGGTCGAAACTGTAATGACTGAGAAAACTTCATTAATAAAACCTAATATTTAATTGGGTTTAATTAATAAATTTACTCTTAAAAATATGATTTTTGTAAAAGTTGTAATTTTTGTAAAAATTACGATAAGGTATGAATGAACTGTATTGATTGCAAATTTCATGATGAATGTGATGCAATGTTGGATATGGTAAAATACATATTTTATGAGTTTAATTACTCAGAAATTTGTAAATAATATCCATAAAATGAATTTTATATCACAATTAATTATAAAATTGTGGTATAAACAAATGAGTAATTAGAATGTAAATAGGATATAGAGGTTGTCTAAACCCTAACTTGGGGTGGAAAGGAGGTCGAGCAGTACAAGAATACTGCAAAGTAAAAACATATATACGAAAAATGTCATATTTGGCCTCCAAAAGTGAACGAAAAGTAAGTCAAATATTTTTATACAATCTAAGGATATAAAGTACATTGATGTGGCCATGGCAATATAAGAAAAATACTACGTGACGAAAAATTACACAGTGTAAATTTTTGGGCCCCACAAAGTGGACACCCAACCAAATTTGATTGGGCCACCAAGCTTAGAAATGTGGCCCAATAGTATAAGGACACCTAGGGGTAATCAAGTGGGTGACCATGAGTCACCAAAGGAGATAAGTGAGCATTTAATGCAAAATTATCAAAAAATTTCTTTCTTTCTTCCTCCTCCATGTTTGGTAGCCATTGAATGAACCTTCAAAAAATTTCTCAACCTTACACTTTGCAAAAATAGCCCCAAAACAAGTTTTAGAAGTAAGCTGAAGGATTTTCACAAGATTTAAGGTAAAAATCCCAAACTTTTTAACCAGTTTTCAAGGGATTTTTCATGGGTAGAAGGGGACAATTAACCCACGGTATTTTTGCATGAAAAGGAAGCTTAGGAGGGAGTTCAAAGGGATTTTGAAGGCTAGAAACCAAAAGAGTAATATTTTGGTAAGTTTTGGGTTTTAAAGTTTCAAAATTTTGTGAATTTTGTTTTGATTTTTATTCTTTTAAACGCATGTGAGTTCTTGGGCATATATTTGATGAAATTTCATGTATATGTGATGAATGTCATATTTAAGTTGTGAAATTTTGGTTTATAGTGCAAAATGGTAGTTTTTACTAAAAATAGTATTTTTGTAATTTTGAACTTAATCTTTGCAAATATAAGTTTTGAGCATGAGGATGATTTGATTTAGGCATGAAACGGTTTCTGCAGGGGTATATTTGTAATTTTGAGATGGATTTTTATAAAAATGCCCTAGGGACTAAATTGAAAGAAAAATTTCTTTCTCGACAGAATTGAAAAATGGCCAAAAACACCCCTGTACAGTGAGATTTTGAAAAAAAGTTAAAGCATAAAAGTTGTAGATCTCGATAAAACTATTAAATATTGCAAACGGTTCGTCGAAAAACTTAACCGTTTGTGTGTTTTTTATTTTTCAAGAATTTGTTAAAAGTGAAAAAGTGTTAAAATGGCAAAAACGTCATTGTTCAAAATGATTTAAGGTATGGTACCTTAAGTAAAAATGTTTCTTATGAAAAATAGGAAATTTTGGTTCAAAGAGAAAAATTTTAGCCCCGGGGTCAAAATTGTCAAAATTTTCAGTTTAGGGACTAAATCGTAAAGTTTTATAAAAAAGGGGCATAAGTGTGAAATAAAGAGATACGAGCCACTAGGACATTATTTTAAAGTTAATAAGTGGCTATAGTTGTTAAAATAACGAATCAAGCTTGGATAGATTAGTAGGGCCACAGAGGGCAAAATCGTCATTTTTGCCCGAATAACCCGAATTGCTCCGAAATGTCTCAAATAAGAAAATAAAATGATTAGAAAGATTCCTGCCCTTCATAAGTGACAATAGGGTAGAATTAGATATAAATGAGGAAAACAGTGTTCTTAGAGTTGTGTACAGTTATACAACTCGACTAGTTAAGTAACGAACATTTTGTAACGTAACGTATTGGAATTGGTTAATAGTTTTGTAATTGGCCAACAAGATTATAGGAGCCTAGAAGGAAGGAGACCGAAGTTGATTTCGTGGTACTAAAAAACAAGTAAGTACCCTCCCCACCTACAATATGAAAATGTAGGTATAAAATATGTGTATTTGTACACTGAAGTATATACTACAATGTAAACTTATGTGTTTGCTATGAACTAGATACCTGTGAGTATACGATTAGAATACCTGAGCATATAACATGTTATGTATTGTTATGTACATTATATTGTGTACCTGTGTGTACAATGTTGAATACCTCTATGTATAGAAAATAGATATTTGTGCTATGCATACGAATTTATGTATCATGGATAACATGTGATTATCACCTCATGCATGGCATGACAACCATATTAAATAGATTGGTAAATATGTCACCAAAAATTAAGAAAAGTGTTGTACTAACTCCTGAATCAAGGGGAGTTTAAAGGATAAAATATGGTCACGGTGTTACATAGACCTAAATGAAATTGCAAAATGGTACAAACACTTGGGCCCTAGCTACAAATAAGAAATGATCAAGATAAGGAAAGTTTATAAGAAGCATAATTGAATCATGCATTTATTTGATTGTTCATGTAGGATTTATAGGACTTACTAGGTGTTAGCTCATCAAGTATTTCATGCTGTAGGTATTCCGACGAGAAGGTTAGAATAAATCTTAATGATGAATTGACGGATGGATGATGTGTGCAGATCAGGTGTGGAGTCCACTACTAAATGTTTCCGCTATGTATATTTTAAGTTGTTTTAAAATGAAATGTTTGAACAGAAAAATGTTGTAAAAGTAAGAATAATTATGTAAATATAAGTGTATGAAAGTATTGGAAGTTACCAAAACCATTGTAAGTAAAGTATTTTTTTGAGTTTCAAAAAAAAAATTCTAAATTTTGGCCTTAATGTAAGTAAGAAAGAATTTTATCGCAGCTCGAAAAGGCAGGTTGTGATAGTTGGTATCAGAGTGAAAATCTTGCCATCGTACTGCACATCATGGTCTGCTCCATTGCCATAGCTCAAGTAAGATAGTTTGATTTTAAGTATAAGAATGTTTAGTACTATTATGTATGGCATTGTTATACTAATTATGATAATAAATATAGTATATGGCAGAGCCGCATCACAACCGTGATATGAAAGCTAATCGAAGAGCAAATATTGCGTTCTAAGATGCGATGCCACCGCAATACTATGGGAGTCAACAGCCTATGGTGCTGACAGAATGGCTTCACGCAGTTGAGGTGATCTTCGATGCTTGCCATACTCCACCACACCTCCAAGTCCTATTAGCTTCTGGATTGTTGTTGAGGGAAGCTTAAGGATTGCACCTGATGAGTGACCAAGGGATTGGCAGGGACAGATTTTAGCAGAGTTTGCACCCTTACCGCTAGTAGACGCCATGCATGTTCAATGATTCCGATGCTGTGGGCAGATTGGCGACGCAGGTTGTACTTACGCGTGGAACCAGTTTGAAGAAGATACGTAGGTGAGCCAATCGATCACTACATTCTAAGGTTTCGTCGAACTATGATGCCATTGATACTGCCAGAAATACCCTTACGGCACATTTGCGATCTTGTTTGGAGAGATCTACCTGATGCAGTCCAGTAGCAAATATAGTATCCGGGAAACTTTATCAGTGTTCACGACTTTCTTATGGCAGTATTAAATGAGGAACAAAATGTGGCCGCGCCCCTAGAATCCCCAGTGGATATGGAAGTGGATGATAATGATGATGATGATGATGATGGTGATGACAATGATGAAGAGCTCAAATATATTCTAGGACCTCCCGACTTCATAATTGCAAATGATGACGAATCTACTGATTCGGATGAAGAGGAAAAAGAGGACCCAGAGGAGGAATGGAACAAAGCGACATGTCTGGAGTAGAGTCCGACTAAAAAGAACTTATGAGAGGATTTTTGTGTATTGTGATGTACATAGATGAGAGATTAGTACAGTTTTGGGCTTTGTTGCCTTTGTATATGTATATATGTCCAGCAAGTGGTATGCTTCCCGGCAATAGGGTCTATGTAGCCGAAAGTGATAACTACACTTGGAAATGATATGAATAGGTTATGTATGAAAGGAAAGAAAGTATGTATGTTAGTTATGCATGTACTATTATGAAGAATGTAAAAAGGAAATGAAAAAGGTTCATGAAATGAAATGTATGAAGGTTAATGAAATGAAATGCATGAAGCAAGATATTGAGTTCATGTAATAGTGTATCTTGCATGTATTTATGTTATTTAAATATATGTACTCATGGATTGAATACTATTAAGTTAATAGTATGTGCTAATATAGTAACGAAATTATACGATAGGTATAACGATTTATATTGATGGCGGATACACCCGAAGGATCGATGAATTCGGATTTAATGGCCATGATTATGGAACTGCAATAGAAGCTCCAAGCTCAGGAGTGGAAAATGCAAGGTTTACGGGAATAGTTAGCTAACTAGAATCCCGTACCACCAGCACGTATAGACACGCCACCCCCAGTACCACCGCCACAACAAGCGGATCGAACAGTCCCAATTGTTTCGATAGCATCGACTACCAAATTTTATAAAAGATTTTAAAGGATGAAGGCTTCAAAATTTGATGGATCTACAGACCCATTAGAGGCCGACAACTAGCTTATGGGTATAGAAAGGATACTGAAATTTATGGGGCTTAGTGACCATGAGAAAGTCCTATGCGCTTCATTCTCTCTCACTAAAGATGCCAGGAGATCGTGGGAGTCAGTAGAGCGTAGAAAAAATGTTGACGACATGTCATGGTCAGATTTTGTCGAAGAGTTTGGCAGGGCTTTCTTTAATGTGGAAACCATGGCAGCCTAACAAGAAGAATTCAACAATTTCAGGCAAGGTAATATGTCCATAGCTGACACTGTAAAGAGGTTTAATCAGCTAGTACGGCTTTGTCCCAAGTTAGTACCTACTGATCGGGAACGAATCAGGTGATTGATGAGAATGTTCAGAACTGACATTGCCCTTATAGTTGATAGTGGAAGGCAAGCTCCCAAGGATGTGGAAGATTGCATTGAACGAGTGGCTAGAGCTGAGTTTAGAATTGCCCGTGATAAGGAGGAAAGAGTTAGGATTTTTAAAGCTCAAAAGGAGGAGAGGGCTTTAGCCAAGTAGAGTCAAGTTGTCTAGGTGAAAGGACAAGGAAGGCCTTAAGCCAAGGGTCGTCCTAAAACCTTCTAGTGAGACACAGTCGCAATGGTAGTAATAAAAGAAAATGGAACGTGAGCAGTCCAAAGAATCCAAAGGGTCAACCCCAGAAGAGGATTAATGATGGAGGAAACAACAAACACTTTTGTATTTAATGTGGGCAAAGACATGCAGGGGAATGCAACGCTGGCACAAACAAGTGCTATATCTACAGAAAAGAAGGGCATTATGCCAGAAATTGTTTTTCTAATCCTCAAAGTCAGAATAGTCAGGCTCAGCAAAGGCCTCAAGGAAGCCAACTGCATGCGATCTAGGTTCAGGCATAGATTGAAGGCCCTAGTGTCAGTCAAGGGTGACTAGAAGCTCTTGAAACCAAGTGGGTGAATTTATGCCTACATAAAGAAGGAAGAGGATACGAGAACCTCATCGGTGGTGACAGGTTAGTTTTCTGTTGCCAACACTGATGCATATGTCTTGTTTGATTCTAGAGCAACACATTCATTTGCATCACTTAAGTTTGCGAAACGAATAGGAAGTAAAGGAGATAGGATAAAGCAAACTTTTAAAACTGCATTACACTCTGGGGAGGTATTGAGTTCTGATTATTGGTTACGTCACGTACCGATAATCATTTGTGGAGGGGAATTGTATATTGACTTGATAATAATCGATATACAAGATTATGATGTCATCCTAGGAATGAATTTCTTGGGGAAATACACGGCTAAGATTAATTGTCGACACCGCAAGGTTACGTTTCGACCTTCTGGAAGTGAAAAGTTTGTGTATTTAGGAAAGACCCCCAAAGCTCCTAAGGCGATGATTTTAGTGTTGAAGGCAAGGAAAATGCTGGAAAGCAGATGCACCGGTTATCTAGTGAATTTGATAAGGAAAGATCAAGAAGCTCAGTGAGGACCAGAGAATGTTCCCATAGTAAGGGAATTCATTGATGTGTTTCCCGACGAGTTGCCAGGCTGCCACCGGAACGGGAAATTTCAATTAAGATCGAGTTGACGCCCGACACAGCCCCGATTTTGAAGGTGCCATATCAAATGGCTCCAGGGGAACTCAAGGAACTTTAGGCGCAACTAAAGGAATTATTGGACAAAGGGTTCATCCGACCAAGTCATTCCCCAAAGGGGCGCCTGTTCTATTTGTCAAGAAGAAGGACGGAACGTTACGAGTGTGTATTGATTACTGGGAACTGAACAAGGTCATAATTAAAAATAAGTATCCATTTCCAAGGATCGATGATTTGTTTGATCAATTGAAAGGAGCGTCAGTATTCTCAAAGATTGATCTACGCTCGGGATATCATCAACTTCGAGTTAAAGAAGAAGATATACCAAATATGACAATCTGAACACATTATGGGCATTACAAGTTCTACGTCATGCCATTTAGATTGACTAATGCCCCAGCAGCCTTTATGGATCTCATGAACCAAATTTTCAAGGAATACCTCGATAAGTTCATCATCGTTTTTATCGACAATATTCTCATATATTCAAAAACGCCAGAGGAACATGAGGAGCACTTAAGGATTGCATTGCAGTCATTGAGAAGGCATCAATTGTATGCTAGGTTCTCAAAATATGAGTTTTGGATGGAGAAGGTTCATTTCCTTGGACACGTAGTGACACAGGATGGAATATCTGTCGATCCTTCCAAAGTGAAAGCGGTGAATAAGTGGCCTATACCGAAAAGCGTAACCAAAATAAGAAGTTTCCTCGGTTTAGCAGGCTACTATCGATATTTTGTAGAGGGATTTTCCCAACTTGCAGCACCACTCACTGCACTTACATGAAAAGCAACAAAGTATGAATGGACTAAGAAGTGTGAAGAAATTTTCAAAGAATTAAAAAGGCGACTCACAAGTGCACCATTGCTAACAATACCTGATCCAGACCTAGAAAATTTTGTGATCTACAGTGATGCATCGAAAACGGGACTGGGAGCCGTATTGATGCAAAATGGAAAGGTGATTGCATATGCATCTCAACAACTAAAGGATCATGAAAGGAATTATTCGACGCATGACCTAGAGTTAGCGGCGGTTGTATTTGCGTTGAAGATATGGCATCATTACCTGTATGGAGCTAAGTGCAAAATTTATACGGACCATCAGAGTTTGAAGTATATCTTCATGCAGAAAGAGCTCAACATGAGACAGCGAAGGTGGCTAGATTTTGTTAAAGACTACGACTGTGAAATTCTATATCACCAGGGAAAGGCTAACCAAGTAGCTGATGCCCTCAGTCATAGAACAATGTCTTTGCTTACGATGATGCAGTTAATGCTAGAACCTCTTCAGAAGGACTTAATAGAAGTAGGAATAGAGCTAGTCACTAGAAGATTAGCCAATTTGTCTTTTCGACCCGCTATCTTGGAGAACTTAAAGGAGCAACAAGAAGTAGATCCGTCGCTATTCAAAGCCAGGAATGAAGCTCTTGAGAATAGAGAAACAGAATTTAGCATCTTGAAAGATGGTATCCTCCGTTATAAGGGCAGAGTCTACGTTCCCAATGATGAAGGATTAAAGAAGGAAGAAGCACATGAAGCACCATACGTGGCTCATCCAGGAGCTACTAAGATGTACCAAGATTTAAAAGAGCACTATTGGTGGCACAGAATGAAGAACGATGTCGCATAGTTTGTCGCCAAATGTCTTACGTTCCAGAAGGTAAAAGCCAAGCATCAACGGCCGATAGGTGAATTACAGAAGATTGAAATTTCAGAATGGAAATGGGACCAGATAACTATGGATCTAGTGACCTGGCTACCCAGAACTACGGGTGGACACGATGCTATATGGGTAATCGTTGATAGATTGACAAAATCAGCTCACTTCTTACCCATCAAACTCAGCAGTTCTATGGAAAGACTAGCTGAACTATATGTAGCCTAGATAGTTAGATACCATGGAGTCCCGAAAACTATCATTTCTGATTGAGATGGCCGGTTTACTTCTAAATTCTAGAGGAGTGTTCACCAAGCAATTGGAACAAAACTGACCTTTAGTACAGCTTTTCACCCTCAAACAGATGGTCAATCTGAAAGGACCATTCAAACTCTAGAAGATATGTTGAGAGCCTGTGTACTAGATTTCAAAGGAGGATGGGACAAAAAGCTATCGTTGATTGAATTCGCTTATAATAAAAATTATCAAGCTTCCATAGGAATGGCTCCTTATGAAGCTCTTTATAGAAGGAAATGCAGATCGCCACTACATTGGTATGAAACAGGAGAAAAGACATTATCCACCACAGATTTTGTACAAAGGACGACGAAAGATGTGAAACTGATTCGTCAACGAATGGAAACTGCCTTTAGTCATCAAGAGAGTTAAGCAAATTGACGACAAAGACCCTTGGAATTCCAAGTGGGGGATTTGGCCTTCTTAAAGGTGACACCAATGAAGGGAGTGATCAGGTTTGGTAAGAAAGGAAAGCGAAGCCCAAGATACATTAGACCATTTGAAACCTTAGAATGGGTAGGCAATGTAGCTTATAAGTTAGCCTTACCCTTTGATCTAGTATCGGTACACAACATATTTCATGTATCCATGCTAAAGAAGTACGTGCCAGATGCTTCGCATGTTCTACAGCTAGAGGAAATTGATGTGCAGGAGAACCTGTCTTATGAAGAGAAACCAGTTAAAATACTAGCACAAGAAGAAAAAGAACTAAGGAACAAGAAGACACCTCTCGTCAAATTTCTATGGCGCAACCAGCAATTGGAAGAGGCAACATGGAAACGAGAGGACGAAATGAGGAAATGCTACCCCAAATTGTTTTGATTTTCGAGGACGAAAATTCTTAAGGGGGTAGATTGTAATGATCGAGAAAATTTCATTAATAAAACCTACTATTTAATTGGGTTTAATTAATGAATTTACTTTTAAAAAATATAAATTTTTGTAAAAGTTGTAATTTTTGTAAAAATTACGATAAAGTATGAATAAATGGTATTAATTGCACGTTTTATGGCAAATGTGATGCAATATTAGATACGGTAAAATACAGATTTTATGAGTTTATTTATTCAAAAATTTGTAAATAATATCCATAAAATGAATTTTATATCACAATTAATTGTGAAATTGTGATATAAACGAATGAGTGATTAGAATGCAAATAGGACATAGAGGTTGTTCAAACCCTAACCTAGAGTAGAAAGGAGGCCGAAGCAGTATAAAAATACTGCTAAGTGAAAATGCATATACAAAAAATGTTATATTTGGCCTCCAAAAGTGAACGAAAAGTAAGTCAAATATTTTTATACAGTCTAAGGATAGAAAGTACACTGATGTGGCCACGACAGTATAAGAAAAATACTATGTGATGAAAAGTTACACTGTGCTAATTTTTAGCTCCACTAAGTGGACATTTTTGGTTTTCTATTGGGCCACATGTCTTGAAAAGAGGCCCAATCAACTCATGCCATCTAGGGGTATACTCATGGGTTACCATGAGTCACCAAAAGAGATAAGGATGCATTTATGGCAAGTTATTGCAAAAATTTCTTTCTTTCTTCTTCCTCCCAAGTTCGGCAGCCATTGCAAGACCTTTCAAAAAATTTTCTCAACCTCACACTTTGCAAAAATAACCCCAAAACAAGTTTTAGAAGCAAGCTCAAGGATTTTTACAAGATTTAAAGTAAAATCCCAAACTTTTTAACAAGTTTTCAAGGGATTTTTCATGGGTAGAAGGAGAAAATTAACCCATGGTATTTTTGCATGAAAAGGAAGCTTAGGAGGGAGTTCAAAGGAATTTTGAAGGTTAGAAAACAAAAGGGTGTTATTTTGGTAAGTTTTGGGTTTTAAAGTTTCAAAATTTTGTGAATTTTGTTTTGATTTTTATTCTCTTAAACCCATGTGAGTTCTTGGGCATATATTTGATGAAATTTCATGTATATGGGATGAATGGTATGTTCAAGTGGTGAAATTTTGGGTTTATGGTGCAAAATTGTAGTTTTTGCAAAAAATAATATTTTTGTAATTTTGAAGTTAATCTTTGCAAAAATAAGGTTTAAGCATGAGGATGATTGGATTAAGGCATGAAATGGTTTCTACAGGAGTAGATTTGTAATTTTGAAATAGATTTTTACAAAAATATCCTAGGGACTAAAGTGAAAGAAAAAGTTCTTTCTCAACAGAATTGAAAAATGGCAAAAAAAACCCCTGTATAATAAGATTTTGGAAAAATTTAAAACACGAAAGTTGTAGATCTTGACAAAACTATTTGATAACACAAACGATTCATTGAAAAACTCAACCGTTTCTGAGTTTTTGATTTTTCAAGAATTTGTTAAAAGTGAAAATGTGTTAAAATGGCAAAAATGTTATTTTTCAAAATGATTTAAGGTATGGTACTTTAAGTAAAAATGTTTCTTATGAAAAATAGGAAATTTTGGTTCAAAGAGAAAAATTTTAGCCCCGGGGGCAAAATTGTCAAAATTTTTAGTTCAGGGCCTAGATCGAAAAGTTTTATAAAAAGGGGGCATAAGTGTGAAATAAAGAGATACGAGCCACTAGGATATTATTTGAAAGTTAATAAGGGCTATTTTTGTTAAAATAACAAATCGAGCTTGGGTAGGTTGGTAGGACCATGGAGGGTAAAATCATTATTTTTGCCCGAATAACCCGAATTACTTGAAAATGTCTCACATAAGAAAAAGAAAGTAATTAGAAAGATTCTCACCCTTCGTAAGCGACGATAGGGTCGAGTTAGATAGAAATAAGAAAACTAGTGTTTTCAGAGTTGTATACAGTTATACAACTCGAATAATTAAGTAATTTTGTAACGAAACGTAGGGAAATTGGCTAATGGTTTTGTAATTGGCCAACAGGATTCTAGGAGCCTAGAAGGAAAGAGACCGAAATTGATTTTACGGTGCTAAAAAACAAGCAAGTACCTTCCCCACCTATAGTATAAAAATGTAGGTATAGAATATGTGTATTTGTATACCGGAGTATATACTATGGTGTAAACTTCTGTGTTTGCTATTAAATGGATACCTGTGAGTATACGATTAGAATACCTGAGCGTATAACATGTTATGTGTTGTTATGTACATTATATTGTGTACCTGTGTGTACAATGATGAATACTTGTATGTGAAGAAAGTAGATACTTGTGCGTACTATGCTATGCATACGAATTTATATTTCATGGATAACATGTGATTATCACTTCATGCATGGTATGACAACCATATTAAATGGACTGGTAAATATGTCACCAGAAATTAAGAAAAGTGTCGTACCGACTCCTAAAATAAGGAAAGTTTAAAAAATAAAATATGGTCACGGTATTACGTAGACCTAAATGAAATTGCGCAATGGTACGAACACTTAAGCCCTAGTTAAAGATAAGAAATGATCAAGATAAGGAAAGTTTATAAGAAAGTATAATTGAATCATGCATTCATTTGATTGTCCATGTGGGAATTATGGGACTTACTGGGCTTTAGCTCATTAAGTATTTCATGCTGTAGGTATTCCGACAAGAAGGTCAAAATAAGTCTTAATGATGAGCTGACGGATGGATGATGTGTGCAGATCGGGTATGGAGTCCGCTACTGAATGTTTCCGCTTTGTATATTTTAAGTTGTTTTGAAATGAATTGTTTGAATAGAAAAATGTTGTAAAAGTAAGAATAATTATGTAAATATAAGCGTGTGAAAGTATTTTGGGAGTTACCAAAACTATTGCAAAGTAAATTATTTATTTCAGTTTCAAAAAAAAATTCCTAAATTTTTGCCTTAAAGTAAGAAAGAAAGAGTTTTATCACAGCCCGAAAAGGCGGGTTGTGACAATAACACTTTGCCCCCAAAATTTTAAAACATAATATCTATTCTCCCTGAAGTATGAGCCATTAACAAAAATAGTCTTTTATTAGAATTTTAATGAAAAATTGACAAACAATTGTAAAATTAGGGGTATTCTAGTAATCATCTTATAAAAATAACCACAAAATTTTAAACTAAAATAAAAGAGTCTTTGTTGATGATTAAAAAAAATCAAATAGAATCATAATGCCATTTGCAACCCTCTTTTTTAATATACGAATTTTTTTTTGAAATTTACACAAAAAGTATTTTAAAATTTTTAAAGTTATAAATACTTGTAAAAATTTTAAAAGTATTAAAGAAGTTTTATTAAATACCTTCTGAATTTTTTTTCTCTTTGAAACATTTGTGTTACATTTTTTTTATATGGGCGTCTATAACATTTTTCAAAATATTTTTAGGTATGAAAAAAATTATTAAAATTTTAAAAAAAATTTCAGTATATCAAAAAACAAAAAGAGGAGTTTAGATGGTATTATGGTTTTTAATTTTTTTTTTTGTTTTTAATCATCAATAAAGACTATTTTATTATAGTTTTAATTTTTGTTGTTATTTTTATAAGTAGATTACTAAAATACCTCTAATTTTAAAATTAATTGTTAATTTTTCATTAAAATTCTAACAGAAAGATTTTTGTTAACAGTTCATATTTCAAGGGAAACGAATGTTAAATTTTAAAATTTGAAGGGGTAAAGTGTTACAAAGGCTATAGTTTTAGGGAAATTTTTGTAATTAATCCTTCTATTAATATTTAACAGATTTAGTAACACAAGGGCCACAATGGACAAGTTGAATAGTTCAGAGGTATGATTTACTTTATTTTAAAGTTCAAGGGTCAAAACATGACAAGTTGCAGAGTTTATAGGCTAAAAGTAAAATTAACCTTTTATTTTATGCTCCAATATATAATGCCATTTAAAATATTCTATTTACTTTTTGTCATAATTATTAAATCTTAAAACTTATAAAATTAAACTCTTGATATTAAAATAATTAAAAAGTAAACATGGTGTAATTTTCTTATATTACATATAATATAAGAGAGAATGTGTTTTTTAAGGAAAGTTTCATTTTGTTTCTTTCTTGTTCTCCCATTTAAGGTCGTTTCTTTCTAAGTTTTTTACTGATTTCTTCTTTGAGTGGATGACGTTAGCATTCATTATTACTTGATGCAGATTGATTGGTTTCTTTTTGAGATAATCTACTTGAAGACTTTCTCACATGGGTCCCATCTAGAAACTTTGTTCCTTGTTGGATGAGCATGATGCATGGTCTTTTCTAATAGTAAATTCGAGATCAGAAGACTTTTTCACTCTGTTTGTTTTGAGTATTATTTAGACTCAATAGACTCAAATTTATATTTGAGTATCAAGAATCTTTTGGATTCGCGTTTGTTTCCCTTAAAATCTAAATCCTTTGAGTATCAAGAATCCAAGTTCTTAGAGTTCTTATCTCTTTAAACTTTTAATACTCAAGTATCTCTGCTACAGTAAAAACTAAAATTCTTTCTCCTATATTTAAGGAAAAAAATCATAACTTCTTCATTTGATATCCAATTGAGATGATTTTTTTTTCATTGTGTTTCGAGTAAAGAGAGGAATAAATCAAGATCTATATTGCATATTTTTTAAGATCATTAACATTAAGATTTTATTAGATTGATTAATAAATTAAAATCTATTTTTACTACATCTCCAAACACATATTTCAATTTTATTCCATATTCAGATTAAAACATAATGCACATCCAAACACTAATTCGGATAACAATTCTAATCACTTATTCAAATCCTAATTTAAATCACACTAACTCAAATCAAATCACTAATTCGAATCCATTTATCAAACAAACCCTTTATCTTTTTTCCCTTCTTTATTTATGTTTGGGAGATCTTTCACATTTATATTTACCTCTCTCTACTCCTAAAAGGATTTTCTCAAGATTCTCTTCTTGCACCTTTTTTTTTTTTTATTTCTTAGGGTTTTTTTTTTTCATTTTTCCTTCTTTTACTTCTCTCTCATTCCTGTCATTTTTGTCTTTTTGTCCATACATATATATTTTTTTCTATACATATATCTTATTTTTAATTTGAGGGAATTTTAGTAAATTTAGGTCAAAATTGAAAATTGATTGGGCAAAGGTATAAATTATGCATATTAGATCTAATTTAAAGGTATAAATTTGATGAGATCAAAAACTGAAGTTATATTATATGAATAAACTTAAAATACAGATATAAAAACGTAAATAACCCCTTTCATATATATATTTATCCTTTTCTTCTCAATTTTTTATTTTTTGTTAACACGCTGAATATGCACGCTTGGAGCGTGTGTTTTTCGACTTGTTAAAAAAAATTCAATCTACTAACTAATGCGAAATTTGCTATAAAAATGATATTGTATTGAACTTTGAGAGTGTTTTTTTAATACTTAAATGCTAAATTTTCTATTGGCACATCAATTTAGTATTGCATTGGAGAAACTCTGACATTATAAAGCTCTCATATCCAGCAGTGTTTTAGTTTTAGCTCATAATTTCAACTATGTTTCTAAACACTAAAATTTTTTTAAGAATTCAACAACTCGATATAACTTTAAAAAAGAGGTTAATTACATAACTACACATCCCAATTTTAATTATTTCTCAATTTATTCTTTTGTTTTTAAAAACTCTAAATGTATCATTTGAATTTGAAAACTTATTTTATTTTTTTATCTTAGAAAAACATAGAGATTAAACAAGAAACCCTTAATTAGAGATTTTTGCTTTTAAAATATATTTTTCTTCTTTAGAAAAAATTTTTAAAAATATTTTTACATTTAAAAAGTCATACATCCAAGATTTTTTTTTTTAAATTTGATGTTTTGTTTTAAGATTTTTTATGCTTTTAAATCTATAAAATATTTTTTTTTAATAATTGTTAAAGAGTAGTTATATTGTTATGCTCAATTTTTTTATAAGGTTGAAATGAAATAATTTTTTTTAAAAATTTAAAAGATATTTTTGTAGTTTTTGAAAACAGATGAACATATTGAAAAAATAAATAAAACTATGAGGTATACCCTTCAAAAAGAGAGAGAGAGAGAGAGAGAGAGAGAGAGCTAAATAGCATATTTAGACTAAGATTTGGTAAATAACATCATATGTTTTCAAAATATATAGTAAATAATATATAATAAGAAATTGAGATTTATCTATGAGAAATTGAGAATAAAAAACCAGAATACCCTTACCTCTTTCCTATCTCTAGCTCTTACCCTCCTCCATTGTTGGCACCGACATTGGCCATGAAATACAATATTTACATGTTAATACTGTATTTCGCATAGGACATCAACGGCACCGGCAACATCATTTGTAGCTAGAAAATACTATATTTACATGGAAATACGATATCTATATGTAAACACAAAAATTTACTGGCGACGTTCTGGATATCCTTGAAACTAACAATGTCAACGACAACTTGAAAATACTGTATTTCTTTATTAATATCGTATTTTGCACTGACATAAACATTGTTTTCTTTCTTTTTTTTTTCCAATAGCCATAAAAAAATATAGAAAATTTTTCAAAAAGAAATACAACAAGACAATCATTAAAACAAATAAAATAAAAACAAAAAATTGCTTTTTTTTTTCTTTATTTTCAACATCTTTTTTTTCCTTCTTTTTTTAAATGTTCCCTACCTCACAGTGTTCCTAGGTACTTGCAATTCTAGCGTGATAGTAGCGACGATAGAGGAGATTAAGCAGATTAGATCTTCATTTGAGCTTCGATGACAAATGGCCAGAGGGGATCCAACTTCACAATCTGTCAGTGAGACGTCGAATATGGCTTCATGACTATGGTGGATGTTGGATCTCTATTCTTCATCTTTTGCGAATCTTGTCAGATCACCATTGGGACTTCACAGCAAGTCGTTGCCCTAGTTAAAGCTCCTCAATAGTCACAAAATATGAGCTCCTAAAGCCAGCCACAACCTAGTTGAATCTTTTTAGTCGCCCAATCTTCACCACCATGAGCTCACGACAAGCTCCAGCCAACCACGACCTAGGTTGTGACCACCATGACCAGGCACGATGAGCTTCCATGCTTGAGAACTAGAGGAAAATGATTAGAAAAGCGAATTCGAGAGAAAAGTAAAAGGAAGGGGGAGAGAGAGACAGGGGAATAGAATTGGAGACATGAAGAGAGAGAAAAACGAAGAGAGAAAGAGAGGAACTTAGAAAAAAATGAAGAAAGAAAAAAAGGTCAGATTTGATGGGAAGGCATTTTTAGGTTTTTGGTTGTTTTAAAACACTGAATTGTTCAAATATGCTATTTACTTCATCTTTTCAAAACCTTTTACATTATTTACTATTAGTTTTTAAAAAATATTACATTTTGTGTAATTTCTCAAAAAAAAAAAAAAGAAATATAATTATGTATAATTTTTTTGAATTATGATAACAAATTATGTCAATTTTGTATATATGTTAATTTTGATATGATTTGGACTAGATTTAACATTTGGAAATAGAGGAATTTTCATAAATGTGATCTTTTGAAACTCTGTTTTTTTAATAAATGACTCACATGTTCAAGTATGACATAATTTAAATGTGTAATATGAATAATAGCATGATATAACTTTTTAATGTGTCCTGAATAAACATTGCTTTTCAAAGTATGGTATAATATGTATTTTTCTCTTAGAAATATAAAGTTACTATAGACCTACTGCAGAAGATCTTCAATTCAAATAAAATAATTTTCTTATTTTTTTTACACTAAATAAGATCTAGTTTTTGTTATAATTTACATTATTATCCAATATAAAGTTATTTTTTTGCCAAAATTGAGGCATGCTGAATTTGTTGCCAAATTTAATACCAAATATAATATATATACCAAATTTTGATATGTGATTGCTATTTGTTGATTTATTCATTTTTTCGTATAATCATGCCAAATTATTTCAAAATTAAAGGTCGATTATAACTTTCAAAACTTAACAATTATGACCAAAAAAGTAGGTATAATATTTAAATTAGTATTACGCCTCAAAGAATAAAATAAAATAAAATGAAAGATTAAACGTATATTTTTTTTAGACTTTTTAATATTCAATGTAAAATTCATATTAACATTAGCATTTTTTTTTGAATTGAGAGTAATACATAATTTTCTTTTTCTGAGAGAGATAGTAAATTAATAATACATAGTGGGACGATATAACATTTAAAAAAATAATTGGACCATATAAAAACAACTTAGATTGACAGTTTGTAAGTAGGTAATAGCAATTTTGAGAGGGTTAATTTTAATTGTTAATATATATTAAAACAAGGTTTACAAAATAATGTGGAAATCGC
>CAMOHE010050496.1:0-12898 GCA_946598075.1 Artocarpus hirsutus | reverse complement strand
AATTTCATCCAAGTCCAACATCAACACTTAATGATTGGCTAAATCATTAAGAGCATTAAGTACATAAGAGAATAGATAATTTCCATTAATCAAATATCAATCCAAGAGAGCAAAAATTAATCAAAGTTCCTTCATGGGATCCATTAGAACCCTAGAACATGAACTAAAGTCATAAATGAAAATAAAAATAAAAAAATAATACCAATATTAAAGCATTTTTAGAATATACAAAAATAAGAAAAATAAAAATGAGAAATAAATCACTAAAAAGAAGGTGTCACCAAGCTACTTCTTCCCTAATCTTCTTCTTTCTCCTCTTTGTAGCTCCAAAAAAAAAATAGTTAAATGTAAAACTATAAAAAAATAAATAAATCCTAAAACTAAAATAAAAATAAACTAAATATTTATTTTATTTTTTTTCCTTTTTTTTATCTTCATTTTGCCTTTCTTGGGATGATCAACACTCCAATAATCTCCTTTTTTCTATCTGCTCTCCCCCAATTCCCACAAAATGGGGTTTGATAGATTTTTACCTAAATGAGGAAGGAAAGCAACCTATTTAGGGCTTCTAACATGCTCCTGGAGACGTGGTGGCTGACAGTTCGATAGTCGGCTAGTATGCGACACACAGCTTGCAGCTATTGAAGGATAATGCTAATGCATGGGAACGAGAAGAAGATGAAAAGCAACATGCGCAACTGGGTAGTAGCCTAAGGAGGATACGCAGCATGCGCTGAGTGGCCTAAGTTCTGTTGCACACTGTTACAGCGTCCTTTTCTTGGATGTGTACTGCACGCACGCATTTGATCCAATGAACAGTTGATCTGCCGGCTAGAGACTTGGCTGCAATGGTTTCGCACGTTTGGTTCTTGGTTAGGGTTGTTTCAAATTCAAATTTTTGGTTGCTTTTTTTTTTACTCCAAATTGATTTGACATTGCCAAATTGTCCTTTTTACAAACACAAAAGAGGAAAATAAAATAAATGGATAGAATATTAATAATAATTATTATAATAATAATAACAAAATATATAAAAATAAACAAAATTACATAAAAATATTAAAAACATAACAAAAATATGTGCATTAAAATACATAAATAGCTCAATTTTTATACAGTTGTCAAGTATCAATATATTTATAGTTTATAACTCTCAAGGTGTAAGTCCCAATTTTATCCACTGAGATAAGCGTCGGCTTTAAAGTCTATTTGTTTCCTTTCTACATGTCCTTTTCATTATTTTAGTGTTCTTCTTCTTTTTTGCTTAAATTTTTGTATTTTCTTTTTTGTTAATCATATTGGAAAGTTTGAGGAAGGGGTCCAAATTACTTTTGGGGTGTTTTTTTCCCTTACTATAGTTGCCTTTTCTCTACTCAATTTAAAAAAAAAAAACAAAAAAGAGGATTACTTCTAAGTGAAAAGTAGATTTTGTTTTCATAAATGTTATAGATGTGATAGGTTGACCAAGCTCGCCTCCTCAGCCAAAATATAAGAGTGCATAACTTATTCACTATTCATTTTTTGTCCTCAAAAACTAAGCATTTCTATTTTTTTTTAACTTTTTTTGGTTATTTCCTATCATTTTTTTTTTCTGTTTTTTACCTTTTTATTTTTAATTTCTTATTACTTTTTTCATCTTTATTTTTTGTCTTTTCTTCTCTTTAATTTCCTTTTGTCCTCTCTTTTCTTTTTCTTTTGCATCTTTAATACTTCATTTTGTTTTTTTCTTAACATTTAGTGCTCTATTGCTTCTTTTCTACCCTTTTTTTTGTTCTTTCTTTTTATTAAATCTTTTTCTTACCTTTTCCCTTTATTTTTTATTTTTTTGGTTCCCAGTTTGTCTACTATAATCTCATACTTGAATCTTTCTTCTTCTTTTTTTAACTTCACCATTTTGGTGCTTTACTTTTTTTTCTTTTTTAAATTTTATTTGTCTATCATTGACTCTTACAAAAGATGTTTAAATTTTTTTCCAATTTTTTATAATATTTTATCTTCTTTTCTTTATATTTTTTTTCAGGATTTTACTTTTTTTCCTCTTTCGTTTCCCATTTACTTTCTTAATATTTTTCTATGGTCTCCATTTATCTTTCTTTTTTATGTAAACTCTATTTTTATAGTCTCATAAATTTGGTGCTCTTTTTCCTCTTTCTTTCTTCCTCTTTTGATGTTTACTTTTTTCTTTTTGCTTTTTTTTTTCTTTTTTTTTTTGCTCCATTTATGCACCGTAGTCTCTCACCCTATATGTTTTCCTAACTTTTATCTTTTTGTTCCTTTTTCATTTTCTTTTCATTTCAACTTTATTGATCTCTCTCAAAGATTTGTTAAACCTCTAATATCAAATCTCTCTAAAATAATCTCATTGTTTGTGATAAATTCTAACTTGTATTGCAATTAGGTTTCTTTAATTTCTTTCATGGTCAATTTTTTTTTTTTTTTTTGTGTGTATGCCTCAATATTTTTAGATTTATCTAAATTGAAGAATTAAATCAAAATTTTCAATTGGCCAATGAAATATACAGTTTTGACTTTATAATAAATAAATTACTTATTTTGAGGCAAAATCTAACACAACAATGACACATGATGGCTTTAAAACATAAAGTAATAAAAGCAATTTTGAAAACATCCTTCAAAAAATACATATTTAAAATGAATAATCAAAGGTGTCACCCAGAACAAATTTTTTATCCCTTTTTTAAAAACCCTACTTGTTATACCCATGCCATATTTCATCTAAAAATTGTCTATTTATTATGAATAAATTAGTTTAATAGTGTGGATGTTCTTATTTCTAACGCCTTCATGAATTGCATTATTTCTACCTTAATGATCATTAGTGTTGGTATTTAATAACCTCCTAATTACCACTCTATTTATATTATTTTGTTGTTGTAACTCTTGCCATTTGGTCTCTTCTACTTTATGATCTTTGGCCTATATATATGGCCTTTGAGAGCCCATATTTGTACATGAGATGAGATGAGAAATAACAAAAATTGTTTCTCTTTATTTCTCTTGTGTCTTTCTATTTTATGTTTTGCAATTTGGTTCTTTGCATTTATTTTATAACACGTTATCAGCACGAGTCTCTAGCTATTTTAATTGTAGGGGCATTTGAAGTTCTATAAAATTTGATGATTATCTCGGATTTTAGTACCTTGTCTTCAATGTGTGCTAAGTATTCTTTATGATATCCCAACTATATCTTGAGGATGAACAGGTGATCTATACTTCATATGATTATTATGTCTATTATCTAATACAACTCTATATACTATTATTTGAAGATAAAATGCTTAATCAGATCCTACGATTGCAAGCTTGAATATGTGTTGCAAATAAAAGGTCTTGAATGTTGGTTATTATCACTTTCTAGATGGTATATTGTAATTATATATATATATATATATATTTGCATATATTGTTATGGAAGAAATTTGTAGAAATTTTAAAACATGCTTTCATATTATATCTATATAACTCTTGTTTAGCTATGCTCTTTATGCATTCACTTTGAGTAGTGAACAATATATATTTTTTCTTACGTTTGAGAGCACATCTTGTATTGCTTATGAAAATCTTTTTCTACTATATTATTATTTTTGCATTTTTTCAAACTATATTAGTTTATAAAATTTCTTTATCATTATTTATTTTGATTCGATGATCATGAAAATATAATCATCATTGTTTTTGTTTGGTTATTTTAAAGTCAAGAAATTGATCGTACTTTATAATCATAAATGACAATTCATCTATTATGATTGTACAAGTGTGTTTTGAATGTTATAACTGTATAAATAAACATACCATGTTGTTACTATTAAATTTTTTTTAGTACCAAAACCTTTATGCTATCATCTTAATATCAAATGGTATTGTTTGGTTCAAGATTTCTTTTGTTATATTAGCACAATATTTGTCCAATTTGTACTCATTTATAATATGTTTTTATGTTTTTATTTGTTTATATTACTTGCAAGAAGCTAAAAATACTCTCTAGCTAATATTTGAAACATACATTAACATAAATATAAATTGTATTAGCACTTAATTTTTAAGCCCATAATTAAAGAGCCATTAATTTTGGCTAATTGGCTCCACATGTTCCATGAAATGAATATATATTATTGCAATTATTGGTGCAATTATGATGAGATACTAAAAAGGTGATTTATATTAGAGATGGTCTTTTAGTATCGACAACATAATATAAAATGACCATATTTTTTTGTCTAATTATTATTACATATTCCAAGTGAATGCAAATCCAATGGCTATTAGATTTTTGAAATTTCTCAACATCCCAGTCGTCAAAGAAAGCCATAAGCTACGTGTGAAAAAAAAAATGTATTGATAAGAGAAGTTAAAAAGTTTTTAATATTGCTCCCATGAATAATCAAATTTGGTCACTTGGCATGTGATATAGAAAAGCTTTAGTACATACTTGTTGTATGTCTAAATGTCAATACCAAGCCTAAATCAAGGGAGAAATTTTCATCCGTTTGTTATAAGAATATTATTATGACATATGAAAAGGCTATAGTGGTGTCTCCATGCAGGATATACCTATAGAGCATTTAAAATATAAATGTGATCTTATAAAGCCCAAATGGAGAAAAAGCTATAGAAAGAGTTGAGCTATTGATTGTCTCCTCTTTATTTGATTGTGTGCAATATGATATTATAATGCAAAGCATCCTCTAAGTTTGAAAAAGCAGCATATAATCATCGAAAGTGGACATGTGACAAGAAAGGAAAATTAAAAGGCTAGTGAGACAAAATTTATGGAAAGATCACATACATGCAGTACATTAAAGTAATAATGGTGTTTTATTATTACATAGCCTAGTGATTAATAAGAAATTGATGATGATATTTAATTTATTGGGTACACAAATTAAATGTTTGTTATTGACGATGTAAATTCCCATGTTATTATCATTATATTGATGAAAAGAAAAAGATGATCATAGTAGCTATAAAGGATATAAGTTGTCTCTACATTATGTTTGATTTTATGCACAGAGAGACATACATGGGCGTATTGTTATTACTATGAACATTTAATTTAAAAATGTTCTTAATTATGATTTGGATGGATTATTTATTTGTGACATGGTGACATAATTTATTTATTTATTTAAAAATATAATAAAAAATAAATTATTTATTTAATAATTCTTTATGATTTGATGAAATATATGAGATTAGGAATACAACCCATGAATAAAAGATGAAAACGATTATTTCTATTATTATCGATTTAACTGTAAATCAAAGGAAAATAACATTCCATCATTCGTACGCTCCTTTTCATCGAGAGAATTTTTTTTTTTCCCCACATCTTGAGAATCAAAGCTTAAAAATTACATGTCAATAATAGGTTTGCATTTTCATATATTAGGGCTTTCTCCCTCAAAGTCTGATAGACAGCTAATAGTAAACAACACCTTATCAGTTGCAAAATTATCTATAAGAAAGATTGTATTATGTATCTCAAGTATTATAAGATTATTAGACACACTAAAAATATGAAAATACATATTTTTAGCATATTTGACATCAGTGTGTACCGTCACAGCGCCGTGAGAAAATTCTCAACAATTTTGGGGATAGAGAGCTGGCATCTCCACACCGGTTGAATGGCATGTGGTATGGTAGATTGTTGGCGCCCCAGCTCTAGGTTGTTGTCATGGCCACATGCTCAGTCCAGTTTTGCTTATTATAATTAAACGTGTCTTTTGAGTCGTTTTAAACCGATATACTTTTATTTATATGTTTTCATGCAAACCTAAAAGGTTGTTACGAACGGACATATCTGTTATAATAGTGACATTACATGAAAATATACCTTTATATAAAAAGATACCTTTAACTTTATGTGTGTGGTTGTATTGATTGAATCGGTTGTGTCCACACAAGAAATGGAACCCCTATAATTATTAAATCTCCAGAGGAATTTACATATTTCATTCTTGTTTTAAAACGCAATATTATTGCAAGAAATTGTGTTCAAGAGTTTATTGTATCTTGGGAGTAATTTATCATTAAACTTGTTAGCAAACTTTGTTTAAGTGAGGGCAAATAAAACCTTTAAGGAAAGTATTTTGATACACCTTAAACTCTTCCATATTCTAGAAAATTCAAGCCTCCGTTTTTTTGCTTTACACACAAAATACACCAATACTATCATGGTTTGAAGAACTGCCTAAATCCAGCAAATCTTGAAAATGGAAAGTAGTTATATCCTTAAACCATCTTATGCTATTCCTTTAAATTCTTAAATTTGATAATTAATGTTTCAGGTTTCCTTCATTTCTACCTGTAGAACTTTTGTTGTTTCATTTCTTACCCTTTAGAATCATTGTATAAGAAGTTCAAGGGAGGGAATAAAGGCTTGATAAGTAGCGTGATTTGCAGATTTTGGATTGAGTAACGAACGATTTTGGATTCCTATACTACTTTTCAAAAAAATTAAGAGAATAAATTTATTTTTTATTAACGCTTATCGCTAACAAGTTGCTTGACATGAGCTGATCATATAAACACTACATCATCAAATTAATAAAACGTAATGTAATTATTACTATAAATAGATCATTAACTACTGGTGGAGATGTAACCGTAGAAAATAGGTGTATATAGGGGTGGCAAAACGGGTTGGCGGGTCGGGTTTGTGTCGGGTTGGAGTTAATTTTTACAAAAATAGGTCGACAATAACCCGACCCGTGACACGAATGGGTTGAGATTTTTCAACCCGAACACGACCCGTTTTGATACGGGTTGACACGAACACGACCCGTGTCAACCCGTTTCTTATGCACAGTGTCAAAAAATACGACTCGCGACCCGTTTTTGACCAACAACCTGATTGTGACCTGCAACCCGGCTGTGACCCGCCTACATTAATATATATAATATTAAAAAAAATAAAATTAGAAAAGTTTTATACCACTTCAACAAGAAGATTAGTGATAAAAGAAGCATGGTTTGATCTTTTTAGGGCTTATATTATATATATGAAATAATATTAATTTTTTAAAATTTAATTAATTAAATACGAGTCATTTTCGTGTCAGACGGGTTGACCCGAACACGACCCGTTTTTTGACGGGTCAGTTTCGGGTCGACACTAAAATGACCCGTGGTCAAATTTTCCGACACTAACCTGCGAAAAATCGTGTCAGATTCGTGTCGTGTCGCAACCCGTATTGCCGGCTCTAGGTGTATATATACACACACATTATGTTTTTTATCTCCTACTTTTAGTCCTATATAGATGAGGCATTATAATCTTCCATGTTTGGCATACTATAAAAGCCATGCTCCTTCTCATCTATGATATGCACAAATTTAATATTCAATCATAATCTGAATTGTGTCTAATAATACAGACAATTTATAGGCTAATTATAAAGATAAAATGGGAAACTATTTAAAAAGTATCTTTTTCACTTTTTATAAGAAAAAAGGACACGCACATAGAAAAAGCCCGAAGTGAAAAGCTATTTTCATCTTGCCCACTAAAACATATCGAATCTTTGCTTGTGAAAAATCAGAAACATCGAAATACATATCTCTCGGTATGGATATGGTGCATAATTCCATTGCCTAGCTATCATTCATTACGTAAGAGCTAGACATTCTAACATGTCTCTCAAATGTTTAGAGTTAAAGGTCAGACAAAAAAATAATAAAAAAAAATAAAACATGTATTTTTTTTAAAGGGTGTTTGGCAAAACTAGTTCTAACCAAAATTTTTAATTGCTACAGTATAAAGCTTTCACATGCTACAGTGATTAAAAAAAAGAGAGAGCTATAGTGAAAAGCTCTCACATGCTACAGTTTTTAATTAACAAGTTTTAATTCTAACTACACTTTTAAACACCATTTAGTGTTTGAAATTATAGCAAATAGCACCGCCAAGTTAGAAATTTAAAGCCACAGCGCTAGAGAAGTAGCGCCACAACATCAAAAAGCTAGATCCACAGCAGCAGCCTAATTTTGCTAATATTTTGAAATACGTGATTTTGAATTATTTTGAACTTGATGTTGTTTCATTATATGCTTTCATATAAAATTCAATACCTATTACAAACAAACATATTTGTTATAATTGTTATGTCGTTTCACTAAAGGATACCATTACGTGAAAGGATACATGAGTTACAATGATTGTGTCTATTCGTAAAAAACACCCCCGTGTCTTTATTAATACTCTAAAATTTTCAAATTTCATAAGTTTTTGCTGGAATACCATATTATTGTTAGATATAGTGTTCAAGGTTTATTGTATTTTGGATAATTTGCTGCAATAACCCATTTACAAACTTTATAATAGAAGCCAGGAAAACCTTAAAAAAAGTATTCTTATACGCATCGAATCAAAAGCTTGTTTCCAAATTTTCTCACTTTTATTTTCAGATTTCACCCCACTTTCTTTAACGTATTATCTACGCCGAGTAGAAGATTGCAGAGAAAAAAGGAAAAAAGATAAAATGTATAGTAAATATAATGAGAGCTAACAATGTGTAGTGCAAACTATACAATTGCTTGGCTTCCATTTCAATATAAAACGTTATTTTAATTTTGGCTGCTAGTACAGCTGCATCTCTATTGTCCTAGTGATTGGCGGCCACAAGATTCTGAATCTTTTATTTTAAATTAAGCAAAGTTAGCCAATAGCGCCACAAGAAAGTCATTAGTAAAATACAAAGAAAAGGCTGGATGGTGAAATAATCAAAACTCCAATTTTATTGTATTTTGTGGTTTAGTTCTATTGTACTTGGGTATCTTTTTTTTTTCTCTCCCTTATTTTTTTTTTTAACTATGAGCTTCTTGCGTTTCTTATTATCTTGATTTTGAAAGCTATGTACCTCGTTGCATCAGCAACGGTAATTTTAAGAAATGTAAATCTTATTCCAAAGAAAGGCTCTAAACTTGTCGTAATTGGACATATATAGATATTAAAAAAAGGAGAGAGATGATACTATCAATAGCTAATGTGTGTCATGTGTGTATATATATGGCCGTCCACTAAATCAATTTAAGCAACTGGCCGAGTCTTGCAAAGCTGAACCAATTAGAGTACTAGAGAAGATGAAAGGTTATTTTTCTTCAATTGTCTATTTTCTAATCTTACTTCTTTTTGCAACCAATTTGTCGATCCTTGAAGCCGAAAGCTGCAAGCCTAGTGGCAAAATAAGAGGGAGAGAGCCTCCCCCAGGTGAATGTAATCCAGAGAACGACTCTGATTGCTGCAAAGAAGGGAAGCTCTACACCACTTACAAGTGCTCACCAAAGGTGTCTGGCCATACAAAAGCAGTCCTTACACTCAACAGCTTTGAGGAGGGTGGAGATGGAGGCGCACCATCCGAGTGCGACGAAAAGTACCACTCAGACGACACACCAGTGGTGGCTTTGTCGACTGGATGGTTCAACAATATGCAGAGGTGTTTCCAGAATATTACCATATATGGTAATGGCAGAAGTGTGAATGCCATGGTTGTTGATGAGTGTGATTCAAATGCAGGGTGTGATGCTGAGCATGATTATCAGCCCCCATGTCCTAATGACATTGTTGATGCTTCCAAAGCTGTTTGGAAAGCTCTGAAAGTGCCAAAGAAGGATTGGGGTGAACTTGATATATACTGGTCCGAGGCTTGATTTTATCCAATATGTTTATTATGACTGGTACTTAAGATTTGGAGGAGGTTTAAATTGTGCTTGGAGTGTTATGTATCATATATTCGTAGTATATGAATTGTTATCTTTTCTGTTACTGCATTTGTAACAGAAAATATCATAAAAAGTTCAGTTTGATACAATAAATAAAATTTTCCTTTCACGATCACTCTCATACGTTTCCTTTCTTTTTCAAGTAACACGTATGGAGAACTTTTTTTTTCTTTTTTTTTTTTTTCTCCTTTTGAAAAGAAACTGGATAAGCTTTACTAATCACTTAATTGTTCATGACGTATCGAATGACTTACAAAACCAGGCATATACTGCTGCAAATGAAAATTCAAAGAATTCGAAAAACTCGATTAGCTAACATTTGGGTGGTATGGCAAATCAAACCACAACGAGTTGTCAGTAACATACTACTCACGAATATCTTCAATAAGATTTGCTTCTCATGATCAATCTAGAAAGTTATGCACGCTTCCACCGCATTGCCCGCATTCAACTCCACCACCCACTCCTCAAAGCCGCATTCTACAGCAAAATTAGCCCCTTCCTGAATAGCCATATACTCAGCTGCATGATGAGAGAGAGGACCCTCTAGCTAGTCTGCCGCTACAGCAAGCACGACTCCTTAACAATCCTAAGGGACTATCCCAATTCCAGTATAATCGGCAGACCTTGGACAAGCTCCATGGTCATTGACTTTGATCAAAGACCCCACCCGAGCTTTCCAGCTATTGAAGAGATTATAATATGTCTCTTTAACATGTTTGAGATCTAAAGATCATATTTAGGCTGCAGCATTGAAATTGATGTTTAGCGCATGGAGGGACAGAACACCAAGGCATTGCACGACGCCTTTTAACGTGCATTTTTTCACAATGAAGCTAGCATCACGTTGCAAAAAAGTTGGCACCGTGGCACCCTTCTAAGCTTTATGTGTTCTTTGAGTTGTTTGGAACCAAAGCATTTATTGGTTTTATGCTTTCATACGACCTGAACTACTATTAGCAATGGATATATCCGTTAAAATAGTTGCGTTGATACATGAATAAATACTTTTACAAAAGAAGAGATACATTTACAAATGAATAAGTGCCTTTAAGTAAAAGCTGTATGGATTAAACCAGTTATATCCATTCATGGAAGATACCCCCTTTCATTTATCAAATCTCTAAAAAATTTACAAGTTTCTATGTTGTTGTAGAATACAATATTGTTGCTAGATATTATGTTTAAATGCTTGTTATATCTTGCCGGTAATTTATCACAAAACTTTTTAGCAAACTTGAATAAGTGAGGGCAAACAAAACCCTTAAGGAAAGTGTTTATACACACCTCAAACACTCTTTTTTTAGCAATTCAATCTCCATTCTCTTCTCTATACACTTAAATTTGCCAACACCAGCCCCCTCGAACTTTGATTAGGGGATAAAAATGTTACACGTATGAAGCACATGTTAACGTTACGTCAAGCTAAACTTTCAAACACATGTTAACGTTGCTTCAAGTAAGCTTTCAAAGACTCAGAAAAATTGTCATTTCTTATTTCCTGCTCTAAATATTTATAATTTCAAACTTTTATAAAATGTCTCACTACTGTTCATGTATTCCTTAATTTTTAGTTTTGATTATACCTTAGTTCAATTTTGTTTTGCTTCCATCTATTATTTCAGAATTTAAAATTAATTGGGCAAAAACTAGGAAACAAAAATTGTTTAAGTTTATATATTTGGAGAAAGGGAATTAAAAAAAGTTACATGTAGATTTGTAAAAATTTAAATCAAATAGACTTAAAACAAAAAAATTATGTGATCTTGTAACGCATAAAATTTTAACCTGATTTCTTTATGTTAATTTAATCTAATTAGTGTGCCAAGTTCAAAAAAAATTTCATTTATGTCTATTTTATTTTTCATTGCATTATTTTACTTTTTAAAACATTTAAATATTCTGGTCATAGACTTTAAAATATTAATTTTTGGTTACCATTTACTTAGTTACTATTTTATCACTGTTTTCTTCTTATTTACCAAAGTGCCCTTTTCTGTTCTTCCTTTGCCTTTCGCGTATAAAAAACACCAAGCAATGCCATCAGAATTTCTTAACTCTCAAATTCTCTCTCCATCTCTCACTCCCTCTATTTCTCTTTCTCGGTTTGCATCAAAACCTCATATACAAGCACATTTGGTCCCTGAACATAACCAACTCAAGATTTGAAGGATTCTTCAAGATTCTAGCACAAATTTCTCAAGGCTTGAGGTTCTAGAATGTAGTTGAGCTATGAAGGACTGTGACTGATTTGGAGCACATGGCATCAGACTATGCACACCGAGGTAGGGTTTTCTACCTCTTTTTTTGTGAACCATGTTTTTAAATATTTTACCCCTGCAAATTATTTTTAAATTTTTTATAAGAATTGTATTCCATTTATTACGCTAATATTTGAAAATAAGTTTCAAATGAATTGTATTTAATTCATCGAGCTATTATGTTGTATTTTCAACATTATTTGAAAATATGTAATTTTAAATTGTTTGGTTCTAAATTGTTTAAAGTGTTCTTATCCTATAAGCTGGATTGTATCTTTAGTATTTTCAAAATAATTGAAAACATGTTTTCGGACGAATACACGAAGAATAAAATAGAACCTCAATTCTTACATTCACCGAGTTTCTATGTTTTGTTTACACTGAATTTGAAACCAAGTTTTCAAAACCTCAATTCTTGCATTCACCAAGTGATCATTGTTAGAGCCTTCAGAATTTTTAGGTCGTACAGAGAGCGTCTTAGAGGGCAGGTCTCAAAAACCCATACCGGCTACTTCAGTGGTGTTATATTAGTGTTCTAATATATGTTTATATTTTATTTATGATTTGGAATAAATTATATGTTGTTGTTTTTGGTAAGCTCATTTCCAAGCTATACAATTCTATTTATTTGAATATGTTATATTGAATGGTTATTGTTGCATTTGGAAAAGGTGTACTTATTGAGCCTTTCGTTCACAGTTTTGACATTTTGTTTGTTTTATTTTAATTTCCCTACAGTATGGTGTGGTGCTATATGCCGAGTCGATGGAAATGGTTAATTGTATTCACGAGTAATTTGTCAGAGTGTACAGTTGAACACTTGCATTCTTCATTAGTTGTATGTTCTCAAATAAAATGTGTATTTCTATATTGTTTTGTTTAAACATTGTCTT
>CAMOHE010050495.1:0-26742 GCA_946598075.1 Artocarpus hirsutus | reverse complement strand
TATTTAATTTAATATCTTTAAAATTTATAAATTAGCTTGTTAATTTTAAGATGTTTGGCAAAGTTAGTAAAAACCAATTTTACGATTAGGCAATAGTATAAAGCTCTCACATGCTACAGTCAAACTCAAAAAGTTGCTATAGTGTAAAACTTTTACGTGCTACAATGTTTTTGAACTAAAAAGTTGGTTCTTATACCAACTTTGCTAAACACCGAAATACATAATAAAGTAAAATTGTGTATATTCCATATTTTCCGTCAAAAGAATTATGGGACTGTGGAATTATAAAAGATAAAAATTAAAATTGTTAAAAGTATATGTATAAATTAATTTTATTTGATTAAAATAAAACATATCTATTTTACTCATTATATATCTCATACTAATTTGACGTGTAGTTTACATGCTTTTGGCATTCACAGGCATTTTAGAAAAAGAGATTTACCAAATGTATTTTTGACTTACAACACAAGTAACGTCAATATTTCAATAGAATAACAACCGTCAAATTGGCTTAATACTTGGATTTGAGCCGTAAGATTGGCCAATTTTTTTCGATCGATGTGCAAGCTGAAAGCACTGGGTTGATTTTTTTTTTTTAAATGTTAATAAAAAAGATTTTTGCAGTGGGGCACTATGAAAACTATATTTTACCATTTAGGGCCGTCAAATCGTATAAAATTATATAATTTTATAAAATGTTTGGCAATTTAATAAGACTTGATGAACATTAAACACTTAAAAATTATATTCTACTAATAAACTATTATTTAGAAAAATACCAAAATTCTATCCGCAGGTTTGTAGTTAAAAATGATTAAAATCACATTAAAATACATATCAACTTATACAAAACCTCGTACAAATATGATATTTAAATAAAACTTGATATGTTATTTAAAAAAAAAAAAGGGATTTCATTGATAAACCTGGTTCATATGACGAAAGAGATCTAAAGCAATTAGTTCCTTTATAATATGGAATCACTTTCAGCTTTCATTGCCTTTGATTCTACTCAATTGAGGTCCACAACGTGTAATTGATTAATGCTTTAATTCTTCATTAAGCTTCTAAACCTCAAACTCATCAAATTCCGCCTTTTGGTTTTCTTATGACTTTCCTTTTGTCTTAACTTTAGACACAAAGATGCCAACGTATGGGAAACAAATTAAAGCGGTTAAAGCCGGGGGATTTTAGTGTTTTTTTTTTTTTTTGGGGGGAGGTTTATTTGTCCATTTATTTATTTTTGGTTTTATTTTAGTTGCTTGGTGTTGTTGGACCCACATCACTTGATATTGCTTTTATTTTTTCGTTGCATATATAACTTTCAAAAGACAAAAATAAATAAATAAATAAAAAGCTAAATCTATATTTTATTTTTCACTAGGAGCTTCAAAATATTGAGTGCAACACCCTTAACTTGAGAAAGCAAAAGTTAACCACACTAAATTACACATATATTTAACAAGTTTTGTCATGTCATATCAAATTTCTTGACTGATAAGTTAAAAGATAACGTGTACTAGTTTGTGGGTAGGCTTCTAAATGAGGTCAACCATATTGAAATTTGAAAAAAAAAAAAAAAGTTTCAACTTAGTTGGAGTTTTAATTGTTAACATTGAGAAATTGCGTTGAATTCAATTAACATGTAAACGCTTTAACAAACAAAACGAAACTAACCATAAAGTTTGGCTTGGTCAAATTCCTATTGAACATTAACACGTCTCGGGTCACGGGTTCTAAATTAACCCGAGACGTATGATATAGGCAATTCATCCCACAAAGAAAAAAGTTATTCGCTTCATTTGACAACTTATTTGGATAAATTTTAACTGCTATAATGTAAAGCTATCGTATATTATAATGTAACTGTATAAAGGAAAATTTTGCTACAATATAAAACTCTCAGATGTTATAGTGTTTTGGTTACAATTTGTAATTCTAACTATGTTTTCAAACACTTTCTATGAAAGGCAAAAAGGGTGTTACTCTTTGTCGATAATGTACATTTTCAAATCGTTATCTAGTTAAAATTTATAGGGTGCTAAGCATTCTCATTTTTTTTTTCCATATTAGGATAGTAGAAACACTAATTTAGATGCGAAATACTACAACGCTATAGCAACTTAACCCCGACCATATACAAGAACCACCAATAGGTTCGATTGAAAAGCTAAAAAGGTAATACGTGTACCAAGTTTTAATACGAGGAAGCCAAAGAGGCACACAATAAATTAAGAACAAACATGATTCTTTCAAATATATCACTATAGAATGTGAAAAACTCCAATCGAACAAGATTGAAAGACTAACAGCATCGAGGCTTAATAAAACACTGCTAAGGACAATAACTTGTAAACTAGCTAAAAAGACTATGACGAAAGATGGACCGATCACCTTCATTATTAGAACAAAAAACCAACAAAACACAGTAAACAAACTACTTTTAAATGGCAAAAATACTCCCAACTTTGTTTGACAAGTACAAAACTTAAACTAATAGGTAAGACCTAACCAAATAATCAAAAGAGAAGCACATAATTGTGGGAAATTTAAACAATGATTAAAAAAAGTATCTGTGGGAAATTTTCCAGTTAAATTGGGTAAACAAATTAGTTGTAAATTAACTTTTTCTTTTTCCTTTTTTTTGATAAGACATCACATAATTGCAACTTTTCCAATCTTTGATTCTCATAACCCATCATTAATCTTGCTTTTAATATAACAAAACAAAATAAATTCACATGCTCACAAAGGGGCAGGAAAAAAAAATAAAGAAAAAGGAGTGCATTGTACCAGCAGTTTTTAAAAATTTTCAATTATAAATAATATAAAATTTTTATATACTACAATTATATTAAAAAAATTACTATAATATAAAACTTTTATATATTAAAATAAAAATAATTCTACCTAATAATTTTATCACCCTTTCAAACACCCTTATACGGAGTCACAGGTTGTACATGTTCTACGTACACCGCGTGAGCTATTTGGCACCAGAATCACATCATCTGCGTGCCTCATCATCAAGATAAAGAAATTCCTAAGTTTATCACCAAAAAAAAAAAAGGAAATTCCTATGTTGCACTGACGTAAAGACCTTTCTACCCTTTATGTGTATCACCAAAAATCAAATATCATTAAAATACACCAAAATAAAAATATATATAATCCAAAAAAATTATACAAATTGATTTAAAATAGGATCTTTAAAAAAAAATAGTGAGTTTTTTTTTAGATTCGACTATATAAATTTTTTTTTTACAATAGATTATAGAAAAAAAGGCTCTAAATAGATGAAAAATTATTTTAAACTGTCAAATTTAAATCACATTTTGTTGTGTTTTTTACATTTTTTTAGTTTGAAACCTTTTATGATAAGACATGCATTTTGATTCTATTAAAAAGCCTTGTTATCTAATCATTTCACAGGTCTAATTTGCGAATGAAGAACTATTTTCAATCATAAAAAGAACGGTCGAAAAGTTTAAAATCTCAAGATTTACTAGCATAATCAAAATCTACTAGGGTGTTTAAAAGAGTAGTTCAAACCAACTACTCTTAATGGTTTAAATTGTAAACAATACAAAGCTCTCATATGCTATTGTAAAAGTTACAATGTAAAGCTTTTATATGCTATAGTTTTTAAATTACTCTTCCAAACACGCCTTGATTTTTACTTTGACCGGCTATAAGTCCATAACTACAATAGCATATGACATAAGTAAAAAAGATTCAAATGAAGGAAAAAAAATGAAAAACCTTTTTAAATTATCAATCTATAAAACACTAATTAGGAGCAAGTAATAGGGGCATTTCTACATCCTCAGGTGTTGCGCAGCAATAAACACAAAATCTTTGCCGTTTATTTCTCAAATTCTCACCACAAAAACCAAGCCCTCAAATATAACCATGGTTAACATGCAATCAGTGATGTAACTCAACCATGGTTAGGATTTCGAGAGTTTAGAAAAAAAAAAAAAAAGAGAGACTAAAAAAAGAGAAAAACAAATAAAGCCCAGTTTCCGCTCTTTTAACCTTCTTCACTTTCGCTTCAAAGAGTGCGCGAGAGAGGAGTTATTATTTTTATTATTTTTTATTTTAAATTTTTTTGGTTATTTTGTTATTTTTGTTCTAAAATTTTCCGGTTTCACAAAATTCTCATTCAATTTTGTTTGTTTTCCGGGAAAGAAGAAAAGAAAAAGATCTCTCGCCCAACCGAATTGTCACTTTCCCGGGAATGTTTACTCGACGCGGGGCTCTTCATTAGCTACCTTATCCAACCTTTTGTTCGCAAAAAAACCGGTGTGTATCATTTCTTGTTCTTCTTCTTCTCCCTTGCGATTTTCGGATTGATTTTGGTCTGTTTTTTCTGGGTTTTCTTTGTTGCTTAGAAAATGGATTTTCCGTGATCTGAAATCGTCTCTACGCCGTGGCTCGACGATTCGATCGAATGTTATCGGATTTGAAGCTTTGAGCTAAGAAAAAGGATAAAAATTTCGGAGAAGAAGAGGAAGTTTAACCTAGGTCAGGACTGGTTTTGGGGCTGAGATTTGATCCGTTTGTTTGATCGGGAAAATCTTGAATCTCTTCGTTTTTTTTTTTTTTTTTGTTCAATTGCTGTGCTGAATTTTCTTGGAAAAAGATGAAGATTGAGGTAGGTTTGGGAGGAAGTGGAGTTTGGAACGATGAAGACAAGGCCATGGTGGCGGCGGTCCTCGGGACTCGAGCTTTCGATTACTTGATATCGAGCTCGGTGACGAACGAGAACCTGTTAATGACTGTCGGAAGCGACGAGAATCTGCAGAACAAGCTTTCAGATCTAGTGGACAGCCCAAACGCCTCGAATTTCAGCTGGAACTACGCGATTTTCTGGCAAATTTCGAGGACCAAGTCCGGCGATTGGGTTCTGGGTTGGGGCGACGGCTCTTGCAGAGAGCCTCGCGGGGGCGAAGAGTCCGAAGCCACGAGAATCCTCAATCTCCGACTTGAGGACGAGACTCAGCAGAGGATGAGAAAGAGGGTTCTTCAGAAGCTGCACAATCTTTTTGGTGGGTCTGATGAGGACAACTACGCTCTTGGATTGGACCGAGTTACTGACACCGAGATGTTCTTTTTAGCTTCCATGTATTTCTCTTTCCCTAGAGGTGAAGGAGGTCCCGGTAAGTGTTACGCCTCAGGGAAGCATATTTGGATCTCCAATGCGCTGAAATCGGCGTCTGATTACTGCGTGAGGTCGTTTCTTGCAAAATCGGCTGGAATTCAGACCATTGTCTTAGTTCCCACCGATGTCGGTGTGGTTGAATTGGGTTCAGTAAGATCTGTGGGTGAAAGCTTGGAGCTTTTGCAGTCGGTGAGGTTGCTGTTCGCTTCGCAGTTGTCGCTTACGAGGATTAGTAAGCCCGCCTTGACGGTTTTGCCGGTGGTGGCGGAGAAGAGAGATGAGAGTGTTCATTTGTCTAATTCTGGGATTTTGGCGGAGAGTAGGGAAGGAGTTCCCAAGATTTTTGGGCAGGATTTGAATGCTGGGAATGTTGTTAGGCCTCATTATAGGGAGAAACTGGCTATTAGAAAGTTGGACGATCAGAGGCAGCCTTGGGATATGTACTCAAATGGGAATAGGATTGCGTTTTCTAGTCCCCGGGTTGGGATTATTCATGGCTCGAATTGGCCTCCTGTTCAGGGTGTGAAACAAGGAAACCCAACTGAGATTTATGTCTCCCAGAGCCAGGGGAATAATAAAATACATGAGGTTGTTAATGGGGTCAGGGAAGAGTTTCGGCTCAACAACTACCAGCCACAGAAGCAGGTTCAGATGCAGATTGACTTTTCAGCGGCTACTTCGAGGTCCACGGTGGTTAATCACCAGCCAAGCAGCGTGGAATCAGAGCATTCGGATGTGGAAGCTTCGTGCAAGGATGAACTAGCCGGCACAGCCGAAGAGAGGAGGCCGAGGAAAAGGGGAAGGAAGCCTGCGAATGGAAGAGAAGAGCCTCTCAATCATGTGGAGGCGGAGAGGCAAAGGCGTGAGAAGCTGAACCAACGGTTTTATGCTTTAAGAGCTGTTGTTCCCAACATATCTAAGATGGATAAAGCTTCGTTGCTGGGAGATGCCATTGCTTATATCAACGAGCTTCAGGCTAAGCTTAAGGCCATGGAAGCGGAGACGGAGAAAGTTGGGAGTACTTCTAGAGATTCATCGGCAATGGCTATGGATACCAATAACCCAGATTTAGAAAATCAGAACCGAGCTTCTGATGTCGATGTTCAGGCCGTCCATGATGGGGTTATTGTTAGACTAAGCTGCCCTTTGGATTCCCATCCCGCATCAAGAGTCATCCAAGCATTCAAAGAGGCGCAGATCAACGTTGTCGAGTCGAAACTAGCAGCCATGAACGACACCGTGTTTCATACGTTCGTAATCAAGTCTCAAGGATCTGAGCAGCTGACCAAGGAAAAGTTCATTGCAGCGTTTTCCAGGGAATCCAATTCCTTACGAACGCTGTCATCAGTTGGATAGCAGAAGACTTTTGCCACTAGAATTAGACCATAGGCATTCTTGTGAAGAACCCATTTAAAAGATTCTTCCAAGAGTTTTTTGATATACAGCAGCAGATCCTAAAAGGAAACAACGGTGTCAGCTAGAAGTAGAAAAATAACTCTGTTGACCAACTAGTGCAAATTTTCCGTCATTTGTTCATAGCATACATATTTTGTCAAAAGTATTCTTGCAAGATGGGTCAAGTTTGTAAGTTTTAACCTACTCTTCCATGGCCTGATAAATTTCTTTTTTTTTTTTTTTAATTTTCCTTTTTCCCCAAGTATTAGTTTCACTAATTTTTTGTTCTTTTCTTGGTTCTATCAGCGTTGTTTGTATTACTGCTATATTCTTTTGTGTTAGGCTTTCAACTTTACAGCAATTCGTTGCTTACTGTTCTGTATTTCCTGAGCAAACTACAAGAAGTTCTTATATTGATACAATGACTTGTTCATATTAGATTAGTTTTCTCCCTTTTCTGTCTTCTGCATTAAGATATTTTATGGGCTGTTAAGTTTGCCCTCAAATTTGCAAGACAATCCTCAAGTTTTTCATTCTTGTGCATTTTTGCTGTTCATATTCTTCTTATCTTATCTTTTGCCTCTTGGTGGTTAGCTTGTGTTTGTCAACAACTGTGGTTGAGAACGATTTGAAAGTCTTAACAAAAACGTTTTTACGAGATCCATGTGGGGAAGTAGATTTGTCAAAAGCTGCTGAAGTAACGTGTGCCAAATACTTTTGTGGGAGGTTTTGGTAATACGTCATTTCACTGTGAATGATGATGGCGATGTGTGCTTTTCCCCATTCATCTCATGATTTAAATTTTAGAATATCAATATCTGGTCCAATTCATCATACGGTAAAAACCCATTTCACGTTTTTCTTATTGTTCCTCTTAACTTTCACGCTGTTTTGCATTATTATTAGGTGGGTACTCGCATGCTTTTCAGGTGGGTAGCTCTTGGGTGTTGACAGTGGTTTTTCCTTTTTTTGGTTGAAATTTTTGCTCAAATTTAATCTTATCGTTTTCCAAGCAGACTCAGATATTTTTCCCCTTTCGTTTTTGTTTGTTTCATGGGAATCCTATTGAGGGTTCTTCTTTTCCTGCTTAACATACATATGGTCAAAGTCAACATTTTTATGCCAATCTTACGGTCAAAGTCAACATTTTGAGATAGTTACCAACAACCCAAAGAGTAAACAGAATAAAGCAAACAAAAGGGCACTTAAAAGAAAAAGAACAATAATAACAGCAGAGAGCAATTGTATCCGCGTTGCCTCTGAAATAAATGTTTTCAAGACGTTTCATGTTTTTGGCGCCTCCATTTCGGCCAATGAAGAAAAAGGGAAAGGGAAATCATGTGGTGCATGTGTTACAGTCTTAAATTAAAAGAAAAAAAAATAAGGCTTAAAAAGCATGAAAGAGACATTTGACAATTGGGCTGTCAAAAAGACCTGCGCAAAGGCTAGCACTAATACCATAATCCCCAATCAATAATCATGCACAGGAAACTGTTTATTGATGTGTGAGTCGACTTTGGGGGAGTTTTTGGTCTTTTTGCGTGTGGTTTAAATTGTTTACTTCCTTCCTCGGACCAAGATTAAGAACCCCATTATTTGCTATCTTAAAACCATATTCTTTTGCGCCCCAAAACGCGCACACAATATATTATATTAGTGCTTTTTTTTTTTAATCACATTTTGGTTTTTGGTTTGGTTTGGTTTGAAAAACGGAATATATATTTTTTGATAATTTGAAAAATGGAATATTGATGGAACATACGACACATTTTGTGCATGCCTTTGGCGTTTCGCTTTTTATGCCCATGCCATGTTTATCCCATCTAATTCTTCTATTGGTAGGTCTTTTGTCCCATTTTTGAAGCTTCTTTCTTGCTACGGCAGGTATTGAGTGGTGGGGCATGAGCCATTTTTGAAGCTGCTTTTATCTGCTTTTGGATGTTGCTGAGAGACCCACGTGGTAGGCCACACAGGGATAAAAGAGACGAGGCAAAAACAGAATGAAAATTTCTCCCTACATATTGAAAAGATAACCTGTTACCAGGTATCTTATTTTTAAATCACTAGATCTTTGAAAAAACAAAAAAAAAAAACAAAAATTTACCAAATTTAACCCTTATAAACCTGCATCATGAGTGTGGGAGGAGAAAGATCCAAAAAGAAAAGTGATGAAAAGCCTTCTTTTCTCTTTTAATGATTGATAATTATTTCTAAGATTTGTTTCTAAAATTAATTTCTTTGTTTATAAGGTTTTAGTCAGGGTTTAAAAAAGAGAACTTGAACTTATTTATTAGTTTATTTTAAAAATGTCATGTCGTTTATTCCATTAGTTTTATAGACAGATATTGTAAATTTTTTCACGTGGTGAGGGGGTGTGTTGGGGGATGTTAGGGTGACTAAGGGCTGGGAATGGAGAGGTTGGACGATAGAGGTCTAAAAATATATTGAATTTTTTCCCTAGTTTTTAGGTTTTTTTTAGTTAATTATACAAAAAGGTAATTTTATCTTTTCGTATCTTAAAAAAAAAATGCTTCAAAGTACTAACAAAAAATTTTCTCAAAAGATGAGGTATCAATATTAAATATTCCAAAACATAAGGTGCAAAATGCATATTTCGGTATAACATAAGGTACTAATATGAAATTTTCTCCTTTTTTTTTATATTTTAGCCTTGCTTTGTTTTAGCTTTATCATTATTTGTCAAGTATGTTTTAGCAAGTATTGTTATTGTTATTGTTTTGTTAAATGCTATAAATAGCCGCATTAACTAATTGTAACGGAGATCAGATTATTAGAGTATTAAATACAAGTTTGGGTGTTTTCTCCCCTAGTTGGAGATTTTCCCCTTCGAGGAGGGGCCTTCCTTAGGTGAGTTTTCGGATCTTCCATATGGGTGAGACCAATAAAATCCTTTCTTTCTAATTCTGTTGTGTCAAAAGGTTTTCAATATTTAACAACAATTATAAAATTTCTAAAAGTTCACCATTTAAAATTTTAATATAAATCGAGAACCAAACCAAAAAGTCACAATAATATAAATGAAAGTTCACCAACAACCAAACTAAAAAGTTAAAAGTACAGCTAAATAATGTAAAACAACACAATTAAATTTTAAACTTAATTAAAGCTTTCCAGTTCTTGCTTCTTTAATTTGATTTTGTTTTTCAGATGTTAATGAGTGATGAGACTATAAAAATGCACATTTTTTAAAACCAAAATCAATCATTTTGCATTCATATGTCTCATTAAATCCTCAAATTATAACATTTGTGTGGTAATTAATATTTTATTGTGTTTGTCTGCAACGACCGTAATTTTAACGGGTATGATTTTTGTAAAATCATATGAATAAAATGTCATTTTAGCATTTTTATCAAGTCTTTATAGTAAATATTTAAAACCTACCTATCACCTCAACTACTTACAGACATAGAATTAATTCACCTCAACTACTTACAGACATAGAATTAATTCGTTTTAACTACTAGGAGACATTGATATATTTTCTCAACCACCTTTTTAATGCTTCCTTCATTTTCTTCCACAACTTGTCACGTTTGCCCCCTCAATTATGTTGGCATTATTTGCTAAAAGTCTCCATGGGAGATATGATAATATTTTCTTTTAATGATCATTTGTTTCTTCCTATAACTTTTCCCATAAACCTACAATTATCTCCCGCTCTTCAATTATGTTGATGCCTTTTTATACAACTATCACCACTTTCTTCTCTAGTTTCTCATTCTCTCTTTTCTTACTTCAATTTTTAACTAAAGACACAAGGCATAAAGCTCACTTTGTAGCCAAGTAACTATAATTTTCAGCCATGTTTAAAGTCGTTTTGGAGTCAACGCAAGCTTGATTTTTAATCAAAAATTTGGTGCTTTTCAAAGGAGCTTTGAGATAGGTTTTTTTTAATTCAAACTTGGTTTTTAATATGTGTTTTCTCCATGTTTAATGCATGATTTTCGTGTTCCAAGTTCATGCAAATTTCTAGTTATGTTAACATGCACATTTGAGCATTTATGAACAAAAACTTGAGTCCTGAGTTAAAACCCACAACCGACCTTTGTTTTGGTTTGACAACAATGTTAGGAATGTTTAGAACTAGTTTCCATAGCTCTATGGTTAATGTTTTAAGGTTTTGAGCTTAAAGAACAAACTTAAGCATGTTTTTACCATTATTAGCAAGAAAGGCTAGAGATATGGTTTGATGATGATTTTGGTATAAAACTCATGAGAATATGCTTATTATGATTACATAATGCATGCTGCCTATTTTAGAATGGTTTTGAGATTTTGAACAAGAATAATATGCTTTGGGTTAAAGAGAAACTTAACCTTCCATAAACCTTGAATTATCTCTATGGGCAGTAGCCCTTTCTTGAAATTCTAGGATTAGATGAAAATGAATTTTATAAATTGGTTTATATATTTTAAAAGTAGACATCTTAAGCTTTCCAACGAGCCATTATGAGCCTAAATTGGAGTTGTATTTTATTTTCTATGAATTTTTTAATTTTTGGATTGGAAACTAGTAAACCTACCGGTGGCAGTATACCACCCGTCTACCTTAAGTAAACCACCTGTAAACCCATGTGTTAATTGTAGATAGTGAACCCGACTTTTTGCAAAAGTATACAGCCAGTTTGTCATGGTATAACAGCTGCTAACTTGAACTAAGAACTCAACTTTGCTCACCTTATAATCTCTTAATGTCTTGCAACATTTTCAACACTATCCTAGATAATTTATGAACCTTATTAGAGACTAAAATATATAGATTTACACATAATTCATTTATGGATGTGGTTATATGTTGTGTTTTAGTTTTAATTGTCCTTATGTACACCTTAGGATCAAGGGTGTGTGGAGCTAACGTTAATTAATCCCGAGATTAATGGATTGTTGATAAGCTTAGAAGGTCGGGATTCTATTACTCATCTTTTGTAAGGTTTTTATGGAATTAAAATTGATTGTTTTACCACAAGATATATGTATCTATGTTGAACTGTTATTATATGAGAATCACATATGAAATTATGACATGAACTCGCCCTGTATTAATTAGCGAGAAACATAATGAATTATCATATGTTGTTATAAGTTGGGAAGTATGGTTAGAAAAATTGACTCTTTAAATAATGATTAAACATTGAGAAATGGTAAGACGTGAAAAGGGCGACGGTTACGTCTTTGGACACGAATACCCTAAAAGGTAAAATAGGGGGAGGTGATAACGCTCCCTTGGGTCGAAAATCCCAGAATACACGGTACAAGAATCGACTTGGTGAGGACTCGGGGCTTGATGTCCCCTCACCGAAATACCCTCGAAATGTTTGGAGGGTAGCCAAGCACGCCCATTTGGGTTTCAATAAGTTAAGCGTTACTTTATTTAATGTGGATACCTAAGAATAATGATGAATTGTAATATTTATATATATGTATAAGTGTGAAACTTGGTAAAGATTAACTATGGTATCCACAAGATATGATCATAATAAACCTCATAATCTGATATATGATGTAAATTAACTAACCATGCAGTTTTAATGTGGTAATTAATAAAACCTTAAGGTGAGTAATGATTTTCCCTACTAGGCATGTCGATGCTCATTCCTATCATATTTACATCTCTCAGGTGGAACTCAGTGCAACTTATATGACGAGGAATAGACAATAACACTGTTGATTTCGTGTTGGAAGATCTTTGTTTAATTATAACTCGTCTAGATTATGTAAGATTTGTATTTCTTTTGTGATGGCTGTGTTAAGTTATTTGGAAATTATACTATGATGATGATGACTGTATTTTAAATATTTGATGCTACACTAAAAACTGTGGTTTGTATTTTAAATGTTTATTTTTATTTTTTTTATTTTTGTTTAAAGACCCATGGGCATTGTTTAATGGACTTAAATAATATTAAATCTAAGTTTATTTTTATTTATTCAATACTGCTAACCCCCATACAGGGGCATTACATTATCTAAAAATATGTTTTTGGTGTGTTTTTATATTTAATAATATTTTTAGTAATTTTTAGAATCATTTTTTGCGTATTCAATAATTAATCAAAACCATAAAAATAATGTTTTGTGATTTTATTTTCAGTCTTAAAATGTTTTTAAATAAGTTTTAGTTTATAAATATGCTTTATAATATTTATAGTAATTTATAAAAATATTTTTGAGTCTTAAATAATATATATGTTAAGGTTTGTTAATTTTAGATTTTTTATTTATTTTTAGTGTGCTTTGTATGTTTTATTGTAAAATAAATACTTTTAAAATATTGTAAAAATTATGTTTGTAAAATAATTAATTCTAGTTTCTTTATTTTATTTTAGATTTGAATTCTATAAGAAAAAGGAGCAAAATGGTGTGAAAACAGGGAAAAACAGACCTCAAATGGATAAAAAATAAAAATCAAAGCAAGACACATGGCATCTCCATAGCCGTCTGATCAAACCGCCTATGCGATCCTAGCTGTCGCCACATCCAGATCCTCCCCTAGAATTCGTTGCAGTTATCCCCACGTGCACACGTCTTGTCAGCCTTTAGATTAGAGTACCACAACTCCATCACCGGCTTGGATCTCTACGTCTAGTCCCAGCATTCCTGCCTTTATGGGTTCTTAGATCCAATCTCGATTAATGATTCCAATGCTCCAGACGCGTCCATCCTTGACAGGCGATACACCAGATCATGAAGATAATTTCAAACAATGAACAAGGTAGAAAAGAAAAAAATTAAAAAAATTAATTAAAAAAATTAAAAAATTAAAAAATTAAAAAAATGATTCTAAGTGGGAGGGGCGACAATAATAATTAAAAAAATTCCTAAATCTCCTAAATTGTCATCCTATTCATATTCAAACTTTAAAATATCTAAATAACGTAATAAAAATAATATAAAGTGTAAAAATTGTAAAAAATAATGTAAATAGTTACCATTCATCTATTATAAATACCCCCTTTCAATATATTATTCCATAATTTGGAGTAATTCTCTCTTCCTTTCTCTCCTAGATTAGTCTTTCTCTTAGTTTTTGTAAAACATTCATAGTTTTATATTGTAAAATATTTATACTTGGTAAAATTATGTGCGTTTTTATTTTTACTATGTCTTTCTAAATTTTCTTTTTTCTCTGAGAAGAGAGTAGAAAACTCTAGTAAAATTAAAGTAAATATTTTTAGTTTTTTAAAGTTTTCTAATTAATTATTACAATGCCAAAATTATTTTTAGAAAACTTATGATGTTTTTGTTAACTTAGCTGAAATTTTTGTAAAATTAAGTCTCAATTTATTGTAGACATAAGCTAGCATGGTTAATGTTTAGGAATACTTTGATTATTCGTAAATAGGAAACGACACGGTAAATGCTTAACTGTAAATTTTGTTGGTAATTTTAGTTAGTTAATTTGAAAATCATGTTTATTTGTTAAAATTAATTTTTGATGTATTATAGACATGAATTGTCACATTAAATGCTTAGTAACTCTTGATTTATTGTAGACAAAAGATATTATATTTCATGCTTAAACCATTTTAGTGAATAGTTTTAGAAAAACTAAATTATATTTAAGTTAATTACTAGAATAGAACCTTTAATCCTCAACACTGTTATAATTGTTTTTTTAAGTTAAAATTGCACTTATTGTTACAGTTTCATCTTTCATTTAATTAAGTCATATGCTTATTATTAAAATTCCATTTACCATTCTAATTTAAATTGTATTTCTTGTTGTTGAAGTTCTAAAAAAATCACAAGAAAAATCTAAAAATGGAAATAGTAAAAAATGTGTAAATATTATAATAAGTAGTAAAATAACTAATTTTGATCCCTAAATTCTTTAACTAATAAATAAAAATAATATAACTGATATATTGGTCTTTTGTAATACTTTTTTCCTGTGAGATTGACCTCAGATTCACCAAGTATTGTTACTTGGACAACCTTATATATGAAATTATATCGAACTTACATTTTTAAACCCAAAAATGAATGATTCATAATATTATTTTAAAGGAAGTTGTAATCATAGAGTGTAGAGAGGTTTATCTCATATATATGGAAATTCTTTTAACAAGCAATAAAAAAAATTATAGATATAAAAATAATAAAAATTATCATATAAAAAAATTTTAAAATAAAAAATTATATATAGAGCGGTTTGAAGACAATTTGAGCGGGCGTTTTAGATAGGTAGTTTGAGAAGTCCAAACCACTGATCAAACCACTCAAACTATTTGTGTAAAAACTACTGAAAAAAATCTAAAAATGATTAAAAAAAAACACCGGTTTAGTTTGTATTGGATGACTTGGTCGGTTTGATAGATTTTTTGAACACCATTACAATTGACCATTATCGGCAGCATACAAAGTTTCAACGCTAAGCAGCTTGAGTTCTACATGGTTATGCCTTCTTTTCATCCATCCTCTTCGTAATAATAAATTAAATTAATACCTTTTTTAAACTGTGTTGTAAACAAAGAATATTAGGTTTTTTTTTTTAAAAAAAAAAAATCGCTGAGCAAGAGTCTGTTTCAACGCTTGGTTTAAGGATGTTGGACTTATGCGATGTTATCCTACCTTAGACACTTTGATCCAATGGCATAGAGAGGGGGATTGATAAAGGTTTTGAGCAAGAAATTGTAACTTCAATCTCACTTGTAATATTTATTTTTTATTTATTAAATAATACATGCTATAACATGTGTTTTTTTTAAACCTATATTCTAATGCAAAAAATATGAACAAAATGTTCACTTATTTGAAGGGCATTCAGATTTATGTCATTTCTTAAAACATTGTAAGATTTTTTGTTCTTTTTCCTCTTAATTTATATCAATTTAAGAAAGAGAATTTTAAGATGAGGATGCAAATTAAATAAGTGATTTAAGGAGGCATATGCTCTTCTTTTTTTTTTCAGTCTTTTTAAATTACAATAATTTTGCAGTCTGGTTTTACACACTTTTTTATTTAGATAAAATTACATGTTATGCTATGCTACTTATGCCTCACTAGAAAAAATATATGTCATTAATTTATACTTAAAAATGTAACATATTTGTAAAAAGTGTATTTCTGAAAATTCCCCGCTTTATATTTAACTATAAGGGTTAATGAGACAATTAGCCCAATTACGTTTATTGAATTAAAATATGACTCTAATTTGTAAAAATTCTACAAATGTCTCATAATGATATCATTAAAATTATTTATATGTAATTATATAGTACAATATGTAATATCATTAAGATAATTACTATATCATTAAAAATATTTTAAATATTATATTAAATTTTAATTTTATAACAATAATTTAGACACATATTATAATTTTTTCTACCCGTTTAACTACAAAGGTTTGGAATTGTTAAACAAGGCTCGTAAGATTGGGCCTTGAAGTTAAACCTTGGGCTTACAATGTATCCAACTCAAGCGCGTGCATTGCACCTTCCGAGGTAAGAAGTACGGGGACCATAACTGATTTGGTATGGTTACTTTACTCTCCGAATCCAAGGTAAAAGATTAACCAACGGTAACTTCCGTACAAATGGCATCAAACTTGTGCATAATTACGACTCTGCCAGAAGCCCAAAGGGCCAAGGTCAAAAAATACTCCCATCAAAGATTTTTCATTTTCAAACCAACAGAGATTGCGTCGTTCATGTTCTTCCCTACCATGTCTAAACTAAACCTCCAGGTTCTCTCTCTCTCTCTCTCTTAGACTTCGCAAAGTTTCTACAATTTTAGTATTTTCAGCTACTAAGTGAAAATTTTCTGGTGTTGCTTTAACTGTATAAAAGACGTTCAACTAGCGGGGAAAAGAAAGAGTCTACTTTTTTGTTGCTGAAATGCTGACCTTAGAGGAATATTTCCTTTGGTTTTGTTAAAATTATTTTTGGGGTATGAAATGCTAAAACGGGCAAGTTGTAAAAAGACAAAAAAAAAGAAAAAAAAAAGAAAAGCAAATTGTGTACAAATCCAGATTTGGGTTCTGTTTAACTGACGTCTAGATCAATGGGATATATATGTGTGTGTGTCTATATAGATGTGTGTATGTGTATATATATGTATTATATTTGGCTTAGAATATAACTTGCAACAATGGACTATGTGAACTAGAAATTAGGAAAGAAAGCATGGTACTGATTTACGGTAACAATGCAAGGAATGGTGTTGGCAGGGCTATATTGTGTAACTAGGATTTTGCACATAAATTTTTGAACCCACTGTTACTCAAAGTAGGTTTTTTTTTTTCTTCTGGTGTAAATCACATTTTCATAGTCTCCGTGAAGTTTTACTGTATTAACATGAGCACACTTGTAGATACTGATTTTGCTAGCAAATTTTACTGTGCGAATACACAACTTGATGTTTAAAAACAACTATAAGTCCGCAGTAACATATGTCATAGATTATGTCATTGGACCACCCTAAAGCTCTTGTTAACTTTTAAGATCTCAATTAATTTTTTTCGGTCTTCTGAAACAGTAAGTGGAGGAAAAAGAATGTGAGTATATGCATTCAAATGCTTATATATCGGCAAAAATCACTTTCTTTGTGATTTCGACATTATGTGTTGGTAAACCAAATTGGAATGTAGCAACTTTTGTTTCAAAACATGTTTTTTTAATGTTGAATCCGATGTTTGTGTCTGTGGAAACTCAATTTGTTTTTGTCATGGCATCTGCTTAAACATGCCATTCATTCATTGCACCATTTCAGCAAAATGTTCAGGGTAATTCACCAAGCTTGGAGAATATAATCAAGCGGCGCGAGGATAACCTCAAGTTTCTCTCGACTCAGACAAATCACTTGGACGAATCTATACTTGATTTGCAAGGCATGCTTTTTTCCCCCCTTTATTTACCTCTGTCATCTGTTCAATTTCAGACTTAAAAGTCTATTAGATTTTCTTCTGTGAAGAAATATATGGTTTCATGTTTTGTCTTGTTAAAGCTACATGGCAAGGAATTACAGTTGTATATCAAAGTCTTAACAGACAGGCGATGTGACTGCCATTTTACTGCTTTCTTTTCTTCTAGACTATGTTACTATCAAATTCTTCTCAGCCAAACTTGTATTCAGTGAGTCTCGGAAAGTATCATTCGGAGAATGGAGCTGGAGCAGAAAACGAAAGTGGTACGTCTTGCACTGAGGAGGACACCACAGAACAGATATTGAAGCAAGAAAACTCTGCAGCCAGTGTATTGTGCTGGCTGAATTCTCAGCAATCATCGATTGAGGGATTGGATTTTGCATTCACCAAGGATGTCTTGGGTATTGTTGCTACTCTTGCCAGAGTTGAAGATGAAAACCTTAGCAGGTTAACATATTTTGTCACCCTATTTGTTCTTCCATCCATTGAACATATTTTTGAATACAAGCACTAAACAAATTCTTTTGCGGCTTGTTGCTTCTTTGTTGTTCTGAATTAGGCTTTTGTCGGAGTACTTAGGAATGCAAACCATGCTAGCAATTGTTTGCAGAACATATGAAGGTGTTAAGGCTCTGGAGAAGTATGATGAGGAAGGCAATATAAACAGCACTTCTTGTTTACATGGGGCTGGATCTTTGGCGGGGAAAAAAATAAATGGATGTTTTCTTGTTATATGTCTCGAAGACTTGAGGCAATTACTTAATCTACTCTTTTTGTATGAACTTTTATTACTCTGTGATATTCATAACTTATGCCTTCTGCCCTTTTGTTTCCAGGCAATATGTTGGTGAGTTTATAGCTAATGACCCACAAAGGAAACTTGCTCTTCCGAAGCCAAAACTACCAAATGGAGAGTGTCCCAAAGGCTTTCTTGATTTTGCAGTGAACTTGATCAGCTTGGAAAGTAAAAACTTATCTTGTCTGACAGCCAATGGACAAGGTCTGAGAGAGACTTTGTTCTATAGCCTCTTCTCATGCCTGCAAATCTACAGAACCAGAGCCGAAATGCTCAAGGCTCTCCCATGCATAACCGATGGAGCCCTATCTTTAGATGGTGGGCTGATTAGAAAGTCTGGTGTATTTTCCCTTGGAAATAGGTCAGTATCAAATTTGGGCACCTTTTTTTTTTTGTCACATTTTCATGTTATCGATACGCATTTTCCCCTAGTTTATGCCATTTCTTCTGGCCCATTTTTCTCTAGTATCTGAATTCTGTTTATGTACTTGTTTGCCCTCCTAATTATATTATAGGAAAGATGTAGAGGTAAAGTTTCCAGTGGCCTCTGGAGATTCTGATGTACCTGAAGACTACATTAAATCAGAAGCCATGATCAGAATGATGAAATGGGAACGAGCAAATATCCTTGGGGACATGAGAAGGGAACAAGAACTATTGGACTATGCCAAAGCCAACTTTGGAGGACAAGCATGATTTTGTCAGTTTTATAATGGCAGGGCCTTGAGAATATGGGGGGAAAAAACACAAATTAGGCCACGAAATCTCTTTTCCTGAAAATGTGTACTTTGGAGATAATATCTGACGCTCTTGTTTCATTGAAAAATTGATCTTATTACTCCATTATTTATTCTTCTTTTTTGGAAATCTAACTAGTTCATTATTCATACTGATGTCTTTTTTTCCTACAACGTATCTTTACTTAATTACGATGTATTTTTGTTCTGTGAATTCTGCATGATATAATTGTAGCGAAGACATTCCTACCTTGGTAATAAAATAAACAAGACTGAGGTGAAATACATCGGATGAGGGTTAATCTATAGGCAAACTACAAATCAATTACACATAATTCCAAACGTGGTAAATAAAATTAAGCAAACGTCAAGATTGCTAAGGTAGATATTAATAACGTACAATTTGCAAATGGTTATAGTCAACTTTTAGCATCATCAACATCTTTCAAATCTAACTTGTTAGGCTTCAATCCGCGGGTTATTAGGCGCATAGGTCTATATCTAGAGCTTCAAAACGTTGATATATTAAGGGTGCGTTTAGTTTGGATCAAAGGGCAAAAAAAGTAACGAGTAATTCTCAGTTCCTTTTAATAATGAGTTAAATTACAAAATTAATAATAATAATGTTATAAACCCCTCATAATATAAAGAATGAGAAGAGTAGAATATCAATCCCTACATCCCCTTATTCAAGGGAATGAATACTAAATTTATATAGATGTTCAAATTAAAATGCCATTAGTCATTAGGTTAATAGATTATCATTCATTATTTATAGGGCGTTTGGTATTCTCACTTTCAGTTAAAACTTTTTATTGCTATAGTGTAAAACTCTTACATTTTCAAATGTTAAGAAAAAATAAACTACAATATAAAGCTTTCATGTGCTATAGTATTTTTAACTAATTGGTTCTAACCAATACTCCAAACACCTTTACTGTAAACACTAAAAAGAGAATAAAATTGTTCTCATTACATCAAATAGATAAATAAACACTAAAAACGAAATAAATAATTATTATTTCTATTACTTTATTTTCCATTCAATCCCATTGCGTTTCTTATTACATTCATTTACATTTTGCTAAACACACCCTAAGTTATCATCACTAAGTAATTGGCAAAGATAAACGCACAGCAATCCATATGGAAGAAGCTAGTCTTAATCCATTGAGTTAGAAGTCCAAAGTACTTTATCTAGATAGGGTGTTTGGGTACACTATTAGAATCGCAAAATTACGATTCCAACCAACTTTTTTACAATGTTTTCTCTCACATGCTACAGTATTTTTGTTTCTAATTTGGGTTCCAACTACTTCCAATCTTCCATGCCCTTAAGCGCTTCAATATATCAGAATATCAAAGAGGGACCGGTTCTTTCCAATCCCAAAGGATCTTTACTCCGGCCACTAAATTTCAGTTGGCCTTGAGAAGAATCTGCGCTCCCACCTTCTCCCTTCCGGACATCTGTCCAATGCCAATCTCAATGGCCCATTCCTCCAGTTGAAGTGCAATAGTATTCACCCTTGTGGTAGTCGCAAATGGCTTTTGGATCTTGCTTCCCCTCACCAATATTTCGACGCTCAATTCTGAAGCAATTCCACACTTCAGGTATTCTTCCAACTATAGCCCAATTGGAAGGATCATCACAACTCCCACAAGCCTCACATGAAAAGCCAAGAAGCTCATCCATCGATTAAAAAGACTCAAATGGAGGTGACTTGGTAGCATTAGCATCATCATCATCAACTTCAATTTCAATGTCTCAAAGTTCTCAGGATTCGGAGTCCTTCAGTCGGTTTCCTAAAAAAAAATATAAAAAAGATGCAATTAGTAAAACCAATGGATCAAATTGCAGAAGAGGGTTTTTTTTTTTTTTTTTTGGGTTTTGTTTTTGTTTTTTTTGTTTTTAATTTTTCTTTTATTTTTTAAAGTACAAGAAGGCAGAAGATATGCCTCTGGTTAATTAACTATTTGCAGCTCCATCAACCATGTTGACCTCTGCGGTTGCAGGCAAAGATCCATTATCCTCGTTCCTCTGGTCAAGAAATTCCTTGTCACGCCTCCAAGTCTTACTGCGACACTGTTGCGAAGTGTGACCCCTCCTACTACAAGTGTGACAAACAACTCGTTTATCTGTCTCCCGCTCTCTTTTCTTGGATTGCAAAAAGTAAGGATTTGGGTTTCTCATCCTTGATGCATCTTTATCAGGCGGATGATAGCCAGCTGGATTAGGCATTTTTCCTTTGCCCTGGTTGCGCATCTCCTCTTCAGCGCCTAAACGATTCATCAACATCCAAAAAGGAAGATACTCCTCGCACATCAGCTGGACACAGATGTCCTTCCATGATGGAGGAAGCTTGGAGATGATGACGCTAACATGAAATTTCTCCTCGATCATCATACCGGCAGCAATAATAGAATCAGCAATGTTATTAATTTCTTGAACTTGCTCTATTATTGACTTTTCTTCAACTATCTGAAATTCAATATACTTTTTAACTTGAGATCTTTTTGTTCCATATTCCTCACAAAGATGTATTAACTTTAGCTCTTCCCACAGTTCTTTGGCCGTCATGGTCTTCTTCGAGTATAGATTAAACAGACAATCAGATAGAGAGTTCAAAATGTTGCGACAACACATGTAGTCGTCGTTCTTCCATCTCTGTTCAGCAGCCTTTGCTTGAGTTATTTCTTCATTACTCACTTCTGGGCCAAGTGAAACAGTTGGACATGGTTCAGTAAGAACGTATGCAATCTTTAATTGCTTTAACAAAAGTTCTATCTGTGGAACCCAGTATTGGTAGTTCTTCCCATCAAAACGGTCCATCTCTACGCAGACTTCGTATGGAGGAACATCAGTCACTGAATTAAAAGCATCTTTTGCTGAATTAGAAATATCTTCGGTTTGTTCGCCATCAAGTTGGGATCTGCATTTTATCAATTGAATGCTATTGGTCAGTAAATCATAAAGAACCTGTGAAACCAATTATCAAGAAGATCTTCTAATACTTTCATGCTCAAGTTAAAAGATTCAACTATTTTGACTAGAAACATTACAGACAATCAAAGAAAAAAAGAGAGCTAGTGGATGAAAATGCTCAAGTTTCCCTTTCAAAAAAATGAAAATTCTGAAAACCTATAACTACAACTTGAATTAATGATTAAAAGTCAGAACTCACTACAAAAAAATTAACTTGATTCTCACCTTAACTTTAAGTCCATTTTCCTAATAGCTTCTTCGATTGCAGGGACATTTTTTTTGAATGCTGACCATTGTTCAGTAGACAGACTAATTCCTGAATACATAACAGCAGAGACATTTTAGTATCAGCACAAATATTAAAAAAAAAAGGATGTTGAAATTAGGATCCATTGTTATGAACTTCATTATCACAACACGAGGGACTAGTGAAGAAGGTACCATGAAAACGAAAAAAATAATAAAAAAATAATAAAAAAAAAAACTTTGTAATGAACTATGAATTTTTAAGAGCTAAATACACAATTTCAAAACTCAAGAAAAACCCTAAAAACACAATTTTATCATGGCTTACCTTTCCCAAAAGGAATTTCCCGTCCATCTTTTCGATAAAATTCCCTAATTGCAACCAAGGTTTTCCCTCTGAAATCATGAACCACTACATTCCTTTTGCTTGACAGCTAACAAAAAATCAAGCAAAAAGCACAAGTAAGAATATTTTTGTAAAAGAAAAAAATTATATATTTCCCTTTTCGTCTCTCATATTTTCTCAGCAACCAAGCATCGACCTAGATTTTCAGTTTTCAGTTTCTCACCTTGCAAATAAGGCGATCATCGCCGTCATTCACCTCCCTAGTGGCACACTTCTTCTCCAGCTCTTCTCCGACAGCCTTCTCGGCCTGCTCTGTCGCCGAGAGGAGAAGAAAGTTCTCGACGGCGCTCCTGACCACGATCCTGTGCTCCGCCCCCGACAGATCGATTCCAAGGCGCTCCGACACCGTGGCCCTGACCTTGAACTCTGTCATCTGCTCCAAATCCGAGTTCCTCAGTATGTCCACCACCGTTTCCTGGATCCTCCGTCGACTTTCCGACTCCATTTTTTCCCGCGAAAATGATGGAAGTGAGACGGGAAAGAGAGGTGAAACAGGAAGACTGACTGTGAAGGTTTTTTTGGGTGGTTAGAGGTGGAATTGGTGCTGGCTACAAAAGGACCACGAAGTTCACATTAATTTTTTAACATTTAAAAATAAATGAATAAAAATTAATAAAGAGAGGGAAAAAGGTTCCACCGAGATTTGAACTCGGGTTACTGGATTCAGAGTCCAATGTCCTGACCCCTAGACCATGGAACCAATTTTGGATTCGTTCCATCTTATATCTTGATAAATAATATGTGACAGAGGCTACCTGCTCCCTGCAACTAATATAAAAAGGTCAGAAATTCTTAGGGTGAAGGTAGGGTAGTTTAGCTTAGTCTACCAACGTCCACGTTACAAATTTACAACACGCAGATGGTATATAACTACTTATAGTCACATATTAAGTTATCAAAAAGTTAATTTGATTGTTAAAACACTCATGATCTACTAGTTTAATACAATTGTATTTTCTACCATAAAAATTGCCAAAAAAGAGACCGTTATTCGTCTAAAAATACTTATCTTGATTGCCCCATTCATATCATATAATGCTATAAGAAGTTTGGGAACTCAATTCAAACCAATAATTTAAACTGAAAACATTGTAGTAATTTAAATTTTGTAAAAGAAAACATTATAGTAAAATTTGTTCAAATTACAGTTTGAATCGTGACTCCCAAGCATCCTTTTAATGTTAGGGCTTTTAAAGTGAATGACCTTTTTTTTTCTTCTAAGTCTTATTAGTGAATGATCCAAATTTTGTTGAACAACTTTAAGAAACTACCAATCCATAATTTGGTTCAAGAAGGGGAGGAGGGAGATTCTTTCTCCCTTGACCAATTTGCATCCTTTCATCCTCACATTAGTGGAAGGATTGAATAAATCCATCATTTTTTTAGCATTGGTGCAAGTTTTTAAGAATATCATCAAATTTAACTTTAAAATACTATCTTAAATTAAAAAATTATTAACAAATTATAAAATAAATAATATTTTAGTTAAACAATTAATTATTATATATACATATTGTCATGATATTGAATGATCATGGAGTTCATACTAAAAATTGACTACATGGTTTTATGAGGCCCATGCAAATTCCATTTCTTCGAAGTGGGTGAGGACATCTAAAATAACATGCCCACCAACCAAAGTACCTAAAAACTTGAAGAATGAAGTATGAATCAACTATTTAAAACCAATTGCATGTAAAAAGCATGTATAATAGTCAACTTATGTAACACTTTGAAATTAATTAAGTGAGATTAGTATGTAAAATGGTGAATTAATATGCCTTAAAGTAATTTGGACTTAATTTAATTATTTTGTAGTATTTTTAAATTTATCTTACTTTTGGTTATTTTTATTTGATGTTTTGAATTTTAGAAACAAAACAATTAGTCAAATGACTAACATGTCTCACTTTAAAAACCATGTGCGGGACATGGTTTTGTGAAGCTGAAAACTACTCATTCCCTCTCTATTTATTCTCTCCTCTCCCTCTCTTCCTTCCTCGCTTTTCCTCTCTCTTAGATTTTCTCTCTCTTCTCTCACGTTGCCTCTCTCTTTTCTCTTCCCTCTCAATTTCGTTTCAAAAATTCAACCTCAAGCTTTCGATCTTCTGCTGGATTGGAAGCTTAGAAGCAAGATTGTAAACTCCACAAACTCGATTCAAAGCTCAAATTCAAGATTAGTTACTATATTTTTTAAAATTTTAAACTTTTTCCAAATTCCTTAATTTTCTTAGAAAGTTGAAATCCGAGTTTCTTGAGCTTAGAAAACTTTCAATCTAGGTTTGTAGAACCAAAATCATCATAAATCTAGCTTGATTGACAAAAATCAAATTAAATCACGGTTTTTCCCTTTTTCTCATCTACGGAATAATTTAAAAATTTATATGTAAAACTTGTTTAAAGGTGTTTAATTGTGTTCTTCTATCATTTATGAACAGTATAAATGCTCTAGGAACTAAAAAACCGGTTAGAAATGTGATTTTGAACATAGGGAGCCTGAGACTCGAAGTCTCGGATCTCCTAGATTTTGCAAGTTCGATAGGCCAATCATAAGCATCGACAGGCCAGATTGCCGGACTCATCTTTTCGACAAGCCGCACCTGGAGCAATTTGGCAAGTAGGTTCTGAACGGCTGGTAGGCCAAACTATGGAGTTCGACAGGCCGACTAGGTTTTGTAAAATTTGTTCTTTTTCACCCGTTTTTCACTGTTTAAAACCTAGATAAGACTTTTAACCTTATGGCATGGTTTTGTGAACTCTAATGGCATACTAAGATACCATGAGATAGTGTAGTATTATAGAGTACTCCAAGTTAGATATTGATAAACTTAGTTTATCTTTAAGGTTGATCGTGGTTTCATGGAGCTAACGTATAGCAAGTTGGGATTACGGTGTTGAGCATTAGTACACGATATCGAGGTAGCACTTCGAACCTCTTTCTTTGGTAGCCGTGTTTTTAAAAAGAGTTGTGGCCATAAATTGTTTTCTTCCAATATGATTTCAAGAAATGATTAAGGTAAATTTCTTAAGTATTTTCATTATTAGTTGAATAATGAATGTAAATGAGAATACTTGGTAAGATGAGACCTAAATAGTAACATGATACAGGACGTGTCGTAAATATCGTTAGGAATGATATAATAGGGCATGATGCCATGTTCTGAGATCGGGTCATGTAGAGTGCGATATTGGGGGTTAGGCCCGAAACCCAGCTGGGCCACCACGGTGATGATATTAATGGTTTGCCCAATATAACAATAATGATTTTATTTCTAGATGAATAATATATTAAATTGGTAAGAATGAATTTTACTTATGTATTGTGTTTTTTTATAAATTATGTGTTAACATTAAATTTTTATATTCAAATTACTGTTTTCAAAAGTTTAGTCCTACTGAACCTTCTGCTTACATTTTCTTTATTTTAAACCTTTTCCCCTTCTAGGTGGATTTCAGCTTAGGACAGATTGGGAATCTACTGGACGAACTCTGAATTGTAGGAATTTGATTAGGTTATTTTCTTATCTTAATTCAAGGCATGTAATATTTAAATTTGATTTCTCATATTAGACTGCGGTTGTAATATGTTGTTGTTGATATTATGTGTGTGTACAAATGTAGGTCCGGTGGGGCTCAACTTGTATTTATTTGTCTTTATTATTTTATTTCATTTCACCTGCTTTAATTCAATAATAATTGCTTTAAAAGGGGTTTTAAGTGTCATGTTTTTTTTAAAAAACTCAAAATTATTTAATTAGTAATTTTTATCAAAATTTGGATTAATTAATTTAATTAATCAGCCATGTCAACATCTGGTTTGATGTATGTGGCAGCTTATTTATTGTTATTATTATTTTTTTGGAAGCAGCCGTTAATTTATATGATAAAGAAGTCAAAATTGACATCTGAGCGGACGAAGAAGAGAGTTTGAACCCAATGTAGAATAGTATATCATCTTTGTACAATGGATTTGACAACCTCTTTGTTGTTCTCCTTTTTCGTATCATAGATATATCAAAGGCTTGGTAGTAATACCGCACCTAAAACTAGAAGGCTTCCTCCAGGCCCACGTCAATGGCTCATTGTTGCCAACCTTCTCCAATTGGCCCCTCTTCCTCACA
>CAMOHE010050494.1:0-21323 GCA_946598075.1 Artocarpus hirsutus | reverse complement strand
TCCTCTCATGACGGCGCGCCTATGATGATGATGTTATGGTGCAACACTTGGGCCCTTAAGATAAAATGGATAAGTTTTAATATGGATGATGTAATGAAAGATATGTTCCTATGAAAGTGTGCCTAGTGCACTATTATGATGATGATGATGATGATGATGATGATGTTCATGAAATGTTTTTAAGTTGTGAGAATTATAATGTACTTACTAAGCATTAGCTTATTCAAGTTTTCATCATGTTGCAGATAAGGGTAAGAAATCTATGGAATAGGCGGAGGACAATGATAGGCGTGTGAGCTAAAGAAGATGGTTGCAAATGGAAGAACGCCAAAGAAAGAAGCTTTAATGAAATATTTTATGATTTTGGATTTTGAGTATGTTTATAAATTAAGAATAATTCTTTTAAAATTTTGTGAATGTGTTTTTATTATTTTATAAATTTTTCTTCCGCACTTGAAGCTTTAAAACTTGTTATCAAAATTTTTTTTAAAAAAAGTTCGGCCTGCCGACCATACTGGTCGGACTGCCGAAGTTTTCCAATCGGCCTGCCGGTTGCCAAGCATCGGCCTGCCGATCTTGTGCATTTTAAAAACCCCATTCTGCAAGGCCTCGGACGGCCTGCCGATGGGTGACCTTCGGCCTGCCGGTTTCGTTCGGCCTACCAAAGGTAAAAGTTCGGCCTGCCGGCCGAGACATGTTCAAAGAATTTTATCTTTTGTTTTTCAAAGGCCATTTAATTTTAAATAATATCAGCAAACTATTTATACAATGTCTGTGGAAAAGCAAATTGTTATAATTAAGAAAAATTATAATTTTTTTTATAAATTGCATTTGTATTTCTATAAAAAAAAAATGTATGTTAAGATCCTGGGAATGCTTTTCCAATCTATGATTTCAAATGCACGTTATTAATTACAATAGTTTGCTTCAGTTAATGATATAAAGAATGAATGTAATGACATCTGTGACGTACGGAAAGGGGGCGTTACACATATACCGGAACGTTGGAGACATGACTCTTGATGACGTAGACTTGTTATTCATAGATACAGAATCCATAGCTCTTCTTTAGGAGTCAATGATATCCTCTTATTTGCGTTATCCTATAATTAGAAGACTAAAGCGCTCAACCATGTGGATATATAAGTGTAACCAAATGGTATACCATCTTTGGATGGGAAGTTTTTCGATGGTGTGATAATGGAACGTAACAAAAAAATAATTGGAAAGGTAAGACAGAATTTATCCTTAAGCCGATTATGGATATCCTGTGAGGATACGATACGTTACGTTATGATATGCCCTGGAGACTTAGCTATTTGGGTTTTGTAATTCTATATAGTTTAAGAATGTAGCTCTAAGCTTTTAGTAGAGTAGCGTTAGAGTTGAATAATTATGAAACGTATATTTGGGATATTAAGTTTCATAATTATTAGGAGCTTGAACTATATAGGTTCATTAAGCCCCCTTTGCTAGCTCATAATAAATCCTATAATGATATGGCCTGCTTTTCCAATAAATTGATTACTTATGTCAAATTATCAAATTGGCTGAAATTCGATAGGATCAAATAATTCATGTTTGTTTATCAATTGAGTTAATTTGTGAAAAATTAATTCAAGATAAACTTATTGAATTATTTGGAATATTTATTTTCCTAGAGATTAACTAGATATGGTTGTTATAATCAGATAACTTCTCGATTAAGTTTTTTGAATTAAAACTGAGGGTTTAGCTAGAGAATCTCGGGTGAAAAATAAAAGATTCACAGGAATCATTTATCGTATCGATCTTAAAGTTTGGCCTACCAATGGAGTAAGTTTGGTAGGCCGATCTACTAGTTCGGCCTACCGACTGAACGATAATCTGATCACGTGTTATGTAATTTTATTAGATATTGATCTAGATTCAAATTTTTGAGGCCTTATATGATAAGAACTAACTTCAAGGTCCAACCTCTATAAATAGGAAGTGAGACTCTTAAGTTATTTAGATCAGTTGAGAGATCAAGAGTGAGCGCTATTGTTCACAAATCACAAATATTAGTTTTAGGCATTTCCCAATTGGTTGGAAGGAGAGTCACCTGGAAAGAGCTATATGACATGTACCCACACGTACTCTGATCGTGGATAGAGAATAGCAAAGAAGACCAGTTAGTTGAGGCTCTTTTGGAACGTCCTTCTCTTCATCGCTTACTAGAGCTCTTCAGTATATGAAGTTAGTGAAATTTAGTTAATTTATGCATAGAACATGTCAAACTTGTGTTTTGGAAAATACTATGATGTAAAAATTTTTAAATTCCGCTGCGTACTATTTTTCCAACAGTATTAACTAAAAACCATTTAATTTGCATCACTATATTTTTTTCTTCATATATGCTCTACTTTTATATATATATACATATATATATATATATTGCTAAACTAAATTCTAACGAGAACAATGAGTCAAACAAATGAAATAAATTATAGAAAAATATTTTGGATTCTCATATTCAAAAAAAAAAAATTAACAAATTGATTACGCATACGCGTGTGGTTTTAATTAGTTCAGCATATAAGATGGAATATACATTGAATTTGTTTGTAAGGTCAATGAAGCTACAAATTTAATGATGGCCTACTTATCTTAGGTTGTTAGAAAGAGAAATACTCCCTTTATTTACAAGACATAGTAGTCTCGCTCATTTTGATGATTTATTTTGGACATTATTTATAATATAAATTGAATTTTTCATTTTATTTGTGTGTATGTATTTTAAATATATTATAAATGTTATTAACATTCTATAATTATCTATGAGACGTTAAATATTACATAATTATATATATAGGAGGATAGTATTTAAGAATAATAATTAAAATGGTAAATAATATATATTTAATTATTTAATTATAGTATGAAATCTTTTATTAACACTACAACAAAAAGAGTTTTTATTTAATTGAAATGTCATTGCTATAACAAACTAATGTCACCACTAACATGGCATCGCTATAAATTTATCACTAAAAAGTCTACATGCCGTTGCTAAATTTTAGCGATGACATGTCTTCGTTAAAAAGGGTTTTGTAGCATTATTTAAGAACGAACTTTTAACGATGATAATTTCAAAAAATATCATCACTAAAAGTTTTTAATTTTCCAAAATTCAAACTTGAATTTGCATTTTTTAAGTCGTCTTTAAATCTTTTACGACATAATTTATAATGACAACAATATCGTTGCTAATTCTTTTAAAGCATACTTTATAGTAACAGCATTTGTCATCGCTAAAAATTTCATTTTTTTTCAATATTTTATTTTTAATAATTTTTTGAAAAGAAATTATTTTTAATAATTAAGTAGTCAATTTGTAAGATTTGTTTCCCTCTTTTTGATTAATTAATTATCTTGAAAACTAAATTGATAATTGAATAGAAATTATTAAAATTCTATAAATTATAGTAGAAAAATGCAAATAAAACGTAAAATATAGTCAAATCTTGTAATACATAAAATGCATATAAATATACTATATAATGTCTAATCTCCTAAGTTTTTGCATCATCATCTGCAGGAGGAGTAACCACGAGTGGTGGTGGGGGCATTATGAAGTGAAGTAAAGGTTACCATCAATTTGTGTAGTTGCAATAGCTATCTATAGATATGTGCTATACATTTGTATGAGCCAGTATTGAACGTTTGGAGGAAGTCATGTATGTACACTATGGGAAGACCTACTAGACTGTGATCTGAGAGAAGAAGTAGAAGGAACGTCCCGCGTACTAAGTTTTTGAACCTACACCTTTATGTGCCCATTTATGGGTCCCAAGCACCTGCTCCATGATTTCCTCTTCATCCATGTTAGGGGTAGATGAGCTTCCAATGGACTACGTTAGTTGAGTTTGTCTCTCCTCAACCATCCGAGATTGTATTTAAAATAAGATGAAAGAATGAATTAGCAAAATTTATAAAGTATAAATGTTTAAAAAAGTATTGAATAAGTGATAGAAAAATGCTTACATGTGTAGCCTCAGCATCATCATTGGCCCATCCTTTACCCTAGCGGAATTGCTAGTAACGCCAATTATTAATGAGCGACTATGGCATACTTATCTCTAGATTCATCTACTTCGATGAAAATGTGTTATTTTTTCCTTCTTTCTTTCTCTCTCTCTCTCCTTTTTTTTTTTTTTTTTTGCAAACATAATTTTGAAACTAAAGAATAAAATGACTTACCTTCTTGTACCTATGTTGGGTGTAAGATGAATGTCCTTGATAGCTCGTCCACTTGAAGTTTACATGATTAGTTGCATTTGTCTTTGACTTGGCTTATATATTTATAAAAATATTTTTTAGTGGTGTATATTTCATTATGTTAATATTGTTACAAAAAGATTAAGGAAAAAAGCCTTAAATTTTTAAGTACTTAATATTAAATTTAAGAAGTCCTATTTTATCAATTTAATTGTTTAATTTAAACATCCTATCTTTTTTTTATAAACCATCTAATTAACCTAAAACTTTAATAATGATAACAAATCTCAATAATAGCATACTAACATATTAGTTGAAAACTTTTTAACTTAAAATTAACAGCACAAATTATATATTAAAAATAAATACAAATAACAAACTATTCAATCATCATATTATCCAAACTAATCACAAATAATCTATTCAAGTTTTCACAAACTAATCATAAATTAATCACACCAATTCAATCAAATCACCCAATCATCATCACAAATAAAAAAATTATAAACACCTATCCACTCCAATTCAAATTACTCAATCTTTTTAACCTAAAGTCAACAACATAAATTATTAAAAATAAATACAAATAACTAAACTCCCTAATCATCATATTCCCAAACTAATCACAAATAACCTATTCACATATTCACAAACTAATTACACCAATTAAATCAAATTACCCAATCATTGTCACAATAGTCATCATCATTATAATCATCACCATTTTCTTTTTCATTTTCAACAATAGATTTAAAAAAAATTAACTTACAAAAAGCATAAACTTACCAAAAACCACCACTAAAAAATAGGTGAATATACTAACGAATTATTGGAGATGGAGGCAGTGGAGGAAAGACAAGTTCTACGTGAAGCGAGGTAGATGAGGTTTTTTAACTTCAAATTAGGAGCGGGACATGTTTTACAAGTTTTTAGGTCAATTTGGGACCTCAATGATGAGATTTGGGTGTTGGGAGCACAATGGCAGTGGCAAGTTTCGAAGGAGAAATGGAGAAGAAGAAGAGAAAAAGAAATGGGGAAGACGGGGTTGCTCAACGCTGATTTATATTTAGGACTTTTAGCGTCAACATATGACTTCGCTAAAAGTCTAACTATCATCACTATGTACTAATAAGACGATGTTGTTTCATTTAAAAGATATTGAAACCCTAAAGATAATGTTGTCGCTAAAAGTTCTTCTAAAATTTCCACCCTATTCCTATTTTGCTGCTTAAAATTGGCCCCAATGTTCCTAAACACTATCGTTGCTAAAATTTTTTGGGATTTATAATTACCATGCGAATATTTCATGGAAAATTTTCTAAAAACTTCATCACTAAAAGTTTGGCGCCAGCACAAAATTTTGATGGTGCTAAAAATTTTCAAACATAGTGATGAAGGCTACCACATCATCAGCCTTATCAAGATGTGTCAAAAAATTTTAGTGACAACAAAGCTCAACTATTTGTCAGCACTAAAATACAAAATTCTTGTAGTGATATAACCATTACTAGTGCATATAATTTTTATTGAGAGTAGATGTAACACCCCTAAGTAGGGGTTAACAGTTTTTAATAAATAAAATAAAGATCATAGATATAATTAAAACATCAAAAGAAATTTACCTGGGACTTAAATAATAACTCTCAAAACAAAGTAAAAACATAAACAATAATTAAACCACAGTTTAATGTAGCACGCACCTTAAATATAATAATATAAAACTATCATTATCATCATTCTAGCCCTCAACACAATCTTAATATAGTCTTAGAAAGTAACATACGATGCTTACATTATCTTGAAAGACTTCTCTAACAAATGAAGCAATTCCAATATAATACAACTACATAACTTCCTCAATTATTTTTTCATAGCCACCTCACACTTGGTGAGTCCTGAAAAGATGAAAATATAAGGGAATGAGCGACAACATGCTCAGTAGGGAAAACATTACTCACCTTTAGGTTTTTATCATTACTACATTAAAACTTGCATGGTTAGTTAATTCTCATTCATTATTTATCAATATTACCATGTTCAATTTCGGTGGATACCTTATGATCATTCTTACCAAGTTTCATACACATATATAAATAATAATTCAGGATTCAGTTATGCTCATCTATATCCACCGTGCCATAGAATATCATGTGACTCAATTCATCGAAACCCAAATGTGTACGCTTGATCACCTTCCAAACATTCCAAGGGTGTTCCAGTAAGGGGACATCAAGCCCCAGATCCTCACTACGTCGATTCCTATCTAGCACGTTCTGGGACTTTCGATCAAAATGAGCTTCATCACCTCCCCTTATTTTATCTTTTAGGGTATTCGTGCCCAAGGATGTAACCGCCGCCTTCTTTACGTCTCACCATTCCTCTATAATCATTCATTATCTATAGAGTTAATTATTCCTAACCATGCTTTTCAATTTACAACAACATAAGTTAAATCAATATATTTCTCGCCATACAATATAGGACAAGTTCATATCATTATCTCATATGTGATACTCATATAATAGCAGTTCAACATACATATATATATATATATATCTTGCAATAAAACAACCAATTTTAATTCCACAAAAACCTTACAAAAGATAAGTAATAGATTTCTTACCTCCTGGCGAATACCATGCCAATAACTTCTAGCTCACAATACCATGCTTGTAACGTAAGCTTCAAGTACTCCGTCATCCTACGACGTATAAAATAACCATACTTTAACTAAATTTCTAATCCATAATCATACCAATTTACCATTTATTTTTATTATTATGTCATGATCATTTATTTGAAATCCTTGGAACATTTTGTAACACAAAATGATGAAAAATAAGTGTGTTTGGAATGCCCAATCGGCCTTCTAATCAGCTGTTTTCAACCTTCTGAACAAGGCTGCTATTTTTGGACTCTCCATCGGCCTGCCAGTACTGTTCATCGGCCTGTCGAACTAAACAGTGTTCGGCCTACCGATTCATAATGTTCGGCTTGTCGACCCTGCTAATAGGTCCAGCCTGCCGATTGAAAAGATTGGCCTATCGATAGTACAACTTTTGGAAATCAAATTCTAAAGTTTTAAAGTTTTCAAACTTTAATACTAAATCCACCCCTTTTTAGCAATTTTTAGGGTATAGAAAATGCATAAAACTATGGATTAACACTTTTAAACACATATAGATCATTATTTTCACAAATTTCATGTTCAACAAACAAATCTAAACCAAAAATTAAAACTTTTCAAAAATAACTCAAAAACTCATTTTGAACAAAGATCTATGTAAATCAAGCTTTAAAAACATTGTATAACTACTCACAAACATTCAAGGACACATTTCATTCAATTCTTATACCAAAACGCAAATTTAAATTAAGGTTTTTAGCTTAGAAAACCTTACCTCAAGCTTGAAGAAAAATGGTAATTTTGTTTGCAAAAATCATTGATCTTGTTTTGTGATCTTACTAGATCCACGAAATAACTTCAGATTTCCTCTTTTAATCACTTTGAAGGTAGGTTGATGATCTTGATTTGAAGAAATCAAAGAGAAAAGAAGAGAGAAAACGGAGAAGAAAAGAGAGAAAAAGAAAGAGAAAAAGAGAGAGTGCCTGTGTAAGAGGAAAAAGAAAATAAGAAGAAACATATTAGCAGGGGAAATGAGTCCCCTTTGGAGACCTTAGGCATATAATGCCAAAATGGCAATTTTGTAATTATTTAGAAGTTCCAAGAGCATTTCGGTAAATATACTTAATAAGTATAACAAATTTTTAGGAAAATTTAAAAATAGATAGAAATAAATAATATGAAATAGATTTTAAATGAGAAAAATTTTAATTGGCATACTAATAATTAATTTAATCACCATAATACCTATTAGGAAAATAACGGATCTTACAATGGAGCTACCTTAGCCAAGCCGTTAATTTAGCAAGTCATCAAATGACTGCATGGTACATAATACGATTATATAAGACTAGGGCATAATGTGATATAAACAACTAAATAAGTTCCTAGGATATAGCAAGTTCTAATCACATCCAAGGATAATCCTATAGAGAAAGATCTTAATCTTGAATTATTAGCAGACTTTTATTTATAGAATTATGTTTTTGATTTGCTTGGTGTAGATTTGAGATAGCTAATCCAATCCCTTGTATTTTGGAGGTATAATGAAGTACGTAGCTGAAAATGTTGATATTAAATGATGGAATCCATTCATTCTTTATTAAGAAGCAAATAAATAATTATATTAAGTATTGATTCGGGACTTGATTAATATAAGTGCTCAAATATATGATTAACTTTATGAATTTTTTATTCCTCAAGGAATCAATGGTACTCAAGAATAATGATGTAATAAGAGAGGTTAATGGAACTCTATCCAGCTTTAATTATGAATTTTTTTTGGAGGATCAATGTATATGCAATGATTATATCAAATGGACAACTCTATTTAATTATGAGTAATTATATATCTGTAATTTAAAGAATGCATACAATTTCAGGTTTTTTGGGGAGTAACTTTGGAAGTAATAAAAGAGTAATATATTAATTAAAGAATTTATTAATATGTTGATCGTAATGGAGCTTGAAATTATGGATCCATTAGTCCTCCGCTACCTTTGCAAACACTTTTTGGATAACCAGAATTATTTGTTTTAATAATTAATTTAAAATTGTGGAATTATAAATTAAAACACTCAAAATAAATTATTATGAATTAATTTACAAATATTAAATGATCACATTATTTAATTGATAATTAATTTTATATGACGCAATATGGGTCCCACCTACACTGTTGGCACAAGCCTAGTACGTGGAGGGTTCCTTGGGTAGTGCTAAATTGTTCTCCATGCATATGTTTCCTATCTTGGAAATTCAAAATTTTCTAGTTTTGAAAAATATAATTTTTTTCAAATTAGGTATTTGAATTTTTGGAAACAAAGCATAATTGGGTAACAATAGAATTCCTTCTCCCTACCCGATTAGGATTAGTGCCACACACAAGAAAAGTCCCTATGTGTAGTGCCAATTATGCACAAGGAAAGAGAGTATTTTTTTAGTATTTAATATGTGATATTTAATTTAAAACCAAAAAAAAAAGCCTTCATAATTAATTAGGTATGTCACTCTACAAATAGGAGGCTACTTTATTGTTTTGTGATTATTCTTTTAGCTATAAATTTTTTGCCACTCCTTTGGTGCAGCCAAATTTCTAGAGAGAAAAAAAGAAGATGAAAAGTTCTAATTTTCAGCCCCATTTTGCACATACTAGTATAGACAAAAGGTTAGAGACAACAAATAGCCAAAGTACTGTCTAATCCACCATCGTAACGTGTGGTACAACATGAAATGATATTTTTTTAATCATCATCTAATACACACATAAAATACCACAAGCGTACATAAAAGGCACATTAGACAATAGTTTTTTTTTTTAAAGTCGCCTAATGTACCACTTTTAATGACGATTTTTGCAAAAGTCGTCATTAAAAGTCTTGAATTTTCATTCAAAAAATTTCTTTTTAAATAATAATTTCAAATATTATTCATAAATTTATGTTCGCTTCTTTAATAAACTTAATTTGTATTCAACATAGAAAAAATATATAACAATTTTTAAAGACGTATATAATAAATATGCATATAACAAATATTTCAAGAACCATAGCCAAATTTTATCCACAAAAAATTCAAAAGATTTTAAATAAACCTATTTTTTTGTGCTCAAGGCAGAAGTGGCGGCAGCAACAATAATAGTTTGACTATGAATCATAGCGTAAAAGACGTAGAAGAGATGAAAGAGAGTGTGACAAGATAGAAGGAATTTAAAAAAAAAAAAAAAAGAGTTAGAAGGTGAGGAAGAAAGTGTGAAGAGATAAGGAAGAGGGAAATAAAGAGAATGGGGGATTTGAGAGAAAAGTTTTAGATTTTATAAATTTGATAGAGTTAAATGAAAGAGAGTGTTCAAAATTTAACGAGGTGAGAAACATCAAAATTTTTCTATTTCATTCTATGATAAAAAAATGTTTAGAAACAGATAACAAATTAAGTACTAGTCTCTTGCATATTTTAAAATTAAAATTAGTGATACTCTTGCTCTTTTTGCAAGCTTAACCAATTAAATTAATAATTGATAGAAAGATATTAATTTTTAATTAATAAGGATAAAGAATGAGCCGAAAAAATTTCATTTTTTTAATTGTCCGACATTGGACAATGGTTTTGTGGAAACTGTCATCTAGTGTAGCACATTAGATGATGGTTTTCTGAATGTATGCCTACAAATTTTTGAACTATGGAAATTTTCACACAGTATTTTTTTTTTAATAAAAAGACAATAGTTTTTTATAGAACGTCGTAAAATAGACATTGTCTAATTTCCTATTTGTAGTAGTGGCATGTGTTGAGATTAATAGGAGGTTAAAGTAAAAGAGTGATCTATAGAAAACCAAATTCCTTAACACTCCCACACGTTCGTCCAATCTGTGACAAACTAGGCGAGAAAGACTTTGATATCATAGTGATAGTTATTTTTAAAGTATTGCCTTTTAATCGCTGCAAGCAGATAAATAATACTTATACATATATATATTATGCATTAAATTAATATAATGTATAACGTTATTCAAAAATTTTATGAGAATTTTATACGATCAATCCTCTCACCACGTCTTTGTTATTTTTCGTCTAAAAACATTATTAGAAACCAACATCCCATTCAAGATTACTCTTGTCCATCCTTTGATCTGGATACTTTCCTTATTTGATTTTGAATTCTAGTCATATTGAAATCTATCAATTCCTCCCTTAGATTAGCTAAATTCTCGAGTTTATTTGAGTTGCATGGACAGGGGATTACTTAACTAGTTTTGCTCACGTGACTGACTGGACGCCTCTCCCGTCCACTTGATTTATGTCGACGAGAATGGTCATGGATGTCATTTTCCTTCAAGCAAATGACCAACTCCAAAGGCAATTACCTTTGGGTTCACTCAGTTGACCCGAGTAGCATGCATTGCCGTTTGGGTCAACGATTTTCCAGCCACAAATATATTGTACTAAGCTGATCAAGTTTCACACCGTATTGCTAGCCTCGCAAGAGAAGACCTTATAACCAGGAGTGTCTATGACCTTATGGTTTCACTTATGAAAGTCATTTGCATTATTTTCATGTGTATATTAAATTTAAATTTTCAGCATAAATAATAAATATTTGTATAGCAATTCTCTTAAAGTTTATTCTTCTAATTCCACCCGCAACAAAACAATTAAACAAAGTCATAGCATTCATTTAAAAAAAAAAAAAAGAAAAAAACTAACGTCCTAGCAGAAGAAATCTTGGCTTTGGGAGAAAAAAGAACTCTTCAAAAATATCCCACATCCCAAGTTTCATTACAACAACGAGGCACCACCACCTTTTTAACCTAATTACATTCTGCTCTATAAAACATCACACTCCTAAAGGCACTAAATTTTCCAATGCTCAAACACCGTAAGTGACGTTTGTTTATTCTGTCCAGAAAACATCATCCATGTTATCATTCCTATCAACTAACAAGCGTTTGCTTTCTTCATCATCCTCATGATTTGTGTCTCTGCAAGCAGTCATTTCCAAACCAGTCAGTTCTTTGGCTTTTAAAGCCTCAGCTTCCCAATCCGTACGGAAAAGGACTACATACAAAATAGACACAACACAAGCTAGCTGAGCAGACAAGAGGCCGAACCAAAGTCCAGCAAACACAACCTTAAGCCCAAATGCAAGCCCAACCGCGACAGGAGTGCCCACAAAGTAGAACGAGCCTAGGTTAATTCGTGCACCCACAACCGGTCTAGCCGTGCCTCGAAGTATGCCGCAGCCTGTTGTTTGAGGGCAGTTCCCAAGCTCACAAAGACCCATAATCGGCATAACAGACGCAACCAAGGCCTTGACAGGGACATCCTTCGTGAAAAGTCCTGCCCATCTTTCTCTCAGTATCACTGTCCATGTCACATTGATGAAGCCAATTACCAAAGCACATCCCAAGGCAACCATGGCCGCCAGCTTGGCTTTGTAGGGCTTCCCAGCTCCAAGTTCATTCCCAACCTGCAAAGGGTGCACATAACGTTGAGAAAATTATAAGCCCGTTAATTTTTTTATCTGTCGGTTGTGTTCATGTCTTGAAGTCCGTCCTTTAAAATGAAAAGAAAAAACAGAGGACATAAATTCCATAATGTTTAAACGAAACTTTATGCTTTCTCACCAGCGAGGTTCATTCCCATATCTCGGCCTTTTATGTTTTATATATCGTTAAAGTCCACTTGTTATAATGCAAAGATAGATTATGAATATGTTCAGTGTGTGACAAAATGTAGGACAAATAAAATCTTGGGATTTGGGAGAACCCCATTCCATGGATTAGAATATTAGTGGGAAAACTCCAGTCTGGTTTTTCTGTCGCCTAAAACAATTGCCTCTCACGCTCACGGAATTGGTGCTTTGGCACTAAAGTTGGGCTAGAGTGCTTGTTTCTCGTGCACTTTTTTCCTTGGACGCATGTCTCTCCATTTCATTCGTCTTCTTTTGTTTAGTGCATATATGTCACATCAAATATTAAAAAAGGGTACAAGTTTGGTACGGGTACCTATTGTGTGCAATCCATTAAAATCCAATATAACAATGGTACAGGTACTGGCCAATATTGTAACTTTGTCCTTTGCAAAGCTTCCAAAAAATAAAAATTCAAAGAGAATATCACTAGGGTACGTCCATCAACAAAATATGTATCAAGTGTTTGTTGATGTAAATTGCTGAAACAAAAGCAGAAAACACCTACTCGCACTATTAATATGACGGTTTATAAATTATAGAAACAGCTAAAGAATTTGAAAACTGAGCACTGCATTTTTTATGTTTTTTATTATTTTCTTATAGCATATCAAGGATAAGAATACAAAATGACCTACACTTGGAAATTTGCAAACTATCATTAATACGACAAGGAAAATCGTTATCATAAGTAATTATTATTAACACAAAAATATAAACCATATTCCATTAAAAAGAAAAATAAAAAACCATATGTTGTCGTTGATATATATGTTCTATAAATCCTTATTTTTTTTACAATTATGTAATATAATAATAAAAGAACAAGGTTTAAAGCCATCTAATCATATCAAGAGCATATATCTAATTAAATTAAAAATTCAATCGATTTAAATCAACCCCTAAGTATCTACTAGAAAAATTACTTTAGTTTTGCTAATATCCAATTAAATTAAAACTATAATAACTATTTCAGTTGTTTAAAATCATCGCCTCATGATTGTCTACCAGAAATTTATACTCTTTGTTTATATCCAATAAATTAATAAGAAGTTGGGCCCTTTAAATTTCACCTAAAACTTGACTTTGTTTATATAGTATAAACTATATAATGTTCCCATATGTTATATTGTAAAAAAAATAAAAAAAAACTAAAATTATAATTAAAACTCTTACATGATACAATAATTTTAACTAAAATTTAGTTCACACTAATGATTTAGAACCATAATCCCAAACACCCCGTAAAAAACATTCAACTGTTCGAAACCATCCTCGTTGTTATCTACTAAAAAATTTTTACCATTTTTTGTTTGCAAATTCAAGAATTAAATAAAACTGAAAAAGGAAAAAGTGGGAAAGTCAGAGACGGAGATAAAAGGCAAAGGACAGGAGAGAGAGAGAGAGAGAGAGAGGGAGAGAAGCAAACAGTCACCCTGGTAGAGACACAGCCAGAAAGCGCCAAGGGGACAGTGTACATCATGCTAGTGGTCTGAATGAGAATCCCAGTAGCAGCCACAGCCAGTGTTGGATTCGGCAAGTACCCTGCCATCACAATCACTATCTCATACCACCACCACTCCAAACATATGCTCAGGCAGCTCGGCACCGCGAGCCTCAACAGTTGCCCCATTCCTCCACCACCTCCACAAACCACTTCTCCAATTCCTTTCCACTTCACGCCCTCTCCTTTCTTCCACCACCACCACCACGCCGCCATCATCCCCGCCATGATCGCGTTCGTCGCCGCCGACGCCGCTGCCACTCCAGCCACCCCGAACCCCATCAACGGCACCAGCACCACGTTGAGCGGCACGTGCAGCGCCACCGCTGCCAGCGTGCAGAACATCATCGGCCTCGCCGCCTGCTGCGACCGGAGGAACACCCGCAGCGGCTGCAGCAACGTGTTTGTGAAGAGGTCGGGGAGGGAGTAGAGGCAGTAGGTTGCGGCCATGGCGGTTATGTCCTTGTCCTGTCCCATGAAAACCATGATTCTCTCGAGGTTGAGCCAGAGGAGGGCGATGGGGAGTGAGGCGGTCAGGAGGATGAGGACCATTCGCTGGAAGGAGAGGATTAAGAGGTCCTGGTTGTTGCTGCCATGGGCTTGGCTGCAGACGGCCTCAAGGCCCGACGCCAGGCCCATCAGGACGGAGTAGCCTGTGATGTTGGTGAAACCCAAAGAGAGAGCTCCGCCGGCGAGCTCAAGGCTACCCAGCCGGCCCAAGAAGAGAATGGACACGGCGGCTCTGAAGAACACTAGTAAGTTCATGCCGGTTATTGGGAAGGCTAAGCTCCATAGCTCTCTAAGTTCTCCTATTATCTGTTAGGAAAAAAAAAACAGAGGAAATGAGTAAGGAAGAAAGAAAAAGTTGCCAACTTTTTTTCTCTTGTTTTTTCTTTTGGTGGTTTTTACTTGTGAAATAGAAGGGAATTTGCGAAAAGAGAAATCTGGGTCTTTTTCTTCCATGGTTGTTGTTTGTGGTTGCTCTTGCAAGAAATCTGCAAAAGGCAAAGTTCAATCAAACAGTTGAAAAGGAAAACGTAACAGAAAGTCAGTGTTTTGCAAGAAACTTACCCTCTTTTAACTTTCAAAAGAGAGAAATGGGAATGTAAAAAACGTAGAGGAAGAGAGGAGAGGAAAGGAGGGTAAAACTTAAAAGACGAAGAAAGTTGGAGAAGTCAGAGTGGTTCTGGACAGCGAGTGAAAGTGAAAGGACTGGCTAATGGCGGCTACTACAACAAATTCCATGGCGTTGGCAGGGGAGAGAAGAAGATATGGGAAAGGAAATGAGAGCTTTTAAGAGTGGGGAAAGCGACGGCCAGAAAAGAAGATGAGAGAGAAAAGCAGAGAAGTCGTTTGAATAGACGAGAGAGGAAGGGTTTTATAAGGCTTTTCATTATTGTTGTTGCTGTTTATAGAGAAAGAGATGGTGAAGTGGGCAGAGAGAGAGAGGCGGGCCGGACAAAAAATAGAGAAGTGAAGAGAATGGTCCGTTTCTTTTATTTTTATTATTTAATTTAATGCCTTGGATTGTGGATTTTTCCTGATGCAAGGAAATATTTGAATGCTTTTCTGCACTCCGACACCATGATATATGGAAAAAAAATCTAAAGAGCACCAAAGAAATGTCTTAGCATTACAGCGGTTACAACTTACATGGATACTGTGTTACATTTGTATAGTGTTGATAAGTAGAGCATATTATGAGGAGATATTACCAAAAAAAAAATAGTTGAGAAAGAAAAATAAGAGAAAATTGAAGAATGCATATATGAGAAAATTGGTAACATGTTGCTATAGACAGACACATTAACCAACAATTACTTTAGTGGAGCAACTAGAAAAAAATTAAAATAATTATTTTTATATAATAATATTTATTGAAGCATAAGAAAAAAAATTAAGAATAACAAGTGCGAAGAAGGTATTTCAGTTACAGATCTATAAAAATATGACATTTAAAGAAAAGAAAAAAAAAGTTGGATCAACTTTACTATAATATATTTTGGACACATTCTTTCTTTTATGAGAAATCTTATGGTGGATAAGGTTATTTTACACCACCAGTAAAACATGGGTGTTTTAATTATTACATTAGTTTTTTAACAGTTTAATCTATAACTTAAAGCAACTATGCACCGTACAGTGTAAATTTTTAACATAAATAGCCACAAATCATACTATTGAAATTAATCAAACGGCTAAAACAACCTTTTCCAATAGTGATGCAAAATTGCATTTTCCACCATAAGGATTCCCTTCTTTTATGGATTTCTTGGATATCAATTTTTTAATTTTTTTATGGTGCAGAAAGCAATTTTGCACCATCAGTTAAGTGTGATGTTTTAATTGTCATATTAGTATTTTAATAGTCTGATCTACAAGCGTGTATCTTCTCATACTCCATTCCTAGAGTACTCAACATCTTTTTGCCTCATATATAGTTGTGAGGACTTTACTATTAACCAAAAATACATCAAGTAAAAATTCTAAAAATCTCGTGAAACTTGAAGTTGGCTACTCGAATAGTTAGGTATCTTTGTATTCTGTATCTTCCATCATCTCAAATAACTTCGGTCGATGCACAAAGTCTTCTTTCATATCATTCATCATATTAACCATGTTACTACCATCATCTTCTTCATCAACATAACTAACATGGACATTTCCCCTCACCATCGATGATGAAGTAAGGGCATTCTCACCATGCCATATCTATATTTAATAAGTCCGCTCAATCCCATATCGATACAAATAAAGCCTCACATTATCATATAATTTTTTCCTAATATTTCCATAATCTATACAAGGACAAAGAATCACACTCCCTCTCACATTAGTATTCGCAAAAGATACAAAATCCTCAACCTTTTTCTCATATTCATCACTCATCCTATGAGCATACACCTATTTCTTATCCATTACTCAAAATCAAATTAAACTTTTTTCAACCTCACAATAAATTATCCAACAATTTTACAAATGCAATAATCACAACAAATGCAATAACTAATTTATAACAAAAATCCAATTAAGATCCTGTACATTTTAAAAAAACCAAATAAACATGACATAAGTCAATATAAAACCATTTTTCATACTTACTAAATCAGTACAAATACAATAACTAATTTATAACATAAATCCAACGAAATAAAACCTAACAATGAAATAATATAATATTAAAACAAAGCTAATTAACTAATTAAATAAATAAACTAATGCTATATGAAACACTAACTATTTCCAACAAAACTAAATCCAACAAATTCCATAATCAGCTAATCACACAAACTTATTTAAAAATCACATGAACTAAATTTAAGAAAACTAAACCTAATTATTCATCAAATTATAACAACAAATTCCCTAATCATACTAACCCTTAAGTAAACTAATGCCACAATTTGGGAACGAGGCTTTGATAGAGCAACAACGACAGTGGTGGTAGACAGCATGACAGAGGCAAGGATGAGTGCAAGGGAAGGCTTAGGTTAGCGTGAGGGAGGGAAAAGGTAGCTTATGCTGCTAGGGCATCGGACTTGGCTTGGAAAACAGACTTGAGCAATGGTGAGGGTGGCTTGGTTGACGGGATTTGAGGGTGAGGGAGACAGCTTGGGTGACAACAACAACGGTGGAGCTACGAGGGAAAAGGAGAGGAAGGATGACGGTGACTAGATGACAAGGGAAATGGAAAAGAGAGAGGCACAAGAAAGAGAAAGAGAGAGACAGTGTGTGATATCAATTTTCAGATAATTAAAAAGGTAAGATTAGATGACCGTTTCTTAGAAACTATCATCTAAAGAAGAGTATTAAATGATGATTTCTAAGAAACTATCATCTAAACCATGGTACATATTTCTAAAACAAGAAAGTCTCTATGACATGTTTTTTAGGTAAATATGACAACGATTTTATTATGAAACTGCCGTATTTTACCCGTTGTCTAAACAACAATTTGTAGTAGTGTTTGTCTCTACCTAAACATTTGTCTCGATACTCTTCCGAGTAAATTATTACATACGTACCATGTAAATAATTTTCTGTCTAATTTGTAGCACTACAAACCCTTTTCTATTATATTTTCTCTCCTTAAATAATTTTTTTATTTAAAATAAACTTTTAAGAAAAATAATGTCATAACAAAACATTATAAATTTTTAAAGAAGTTTTAGATCTTTGTATTAAAAATATAACATACTGAATAAGCAGCTAAGGAGCTAGCACATGTTTCAAGTAGTTTATTAATAATGGAAAATAAATGGAAAATACAATAAATAAACTAATTTGAACACATTTAAAAGTAAATAGCATATTTACAAATATTTTTAAACAATACGCTATTTTTACTTTAAAAGAATTGATTTTATATTCTTACCCTCTTTGAAATAACACAAATCTAAAACCCTCCCTCCCTCTTTGTCTATCTTCCTCTCTCTATCTCTCTCTCTCTCTATATCTCTCATTCTCTCTACCCTTCCTCACCATCACCACCATCTCCAATATGCTCCTTCATGCAATTTCTACGATGGGTGACGACGAAGCCAAGATATAATCGCCCATCTCATTTCATTGATGATGGGACGACATGCGACTCCGGTGACTCCATGCCTTACTCCTTTGCACGACTCTGGAAACTCCACATGACTTGCCTTTGATGACTCCAACGACAACACATTAGATGAGGAAGCCGGATAGGAAAACCAAAGAAGAGAGAAACCGAGAAAAAGAGAGGAGAGGCTATTGAATGAGGAGAAGGAAAGGAAAAAATATCATATATATATGTTTTTTATTTGGGCTATTTTAGTCATTATTTTATTTAATAAATATGGTTTACTATTAAATGGCCCATTAATTAACCTTTTCTAAATGTTGGTCTATTGATTTTCATTCCTCTAATAGCTTGGTGTATTTCCCTCGTTGGCCCCAAAATAACATGCAAAGGGACAAAGAAAATAAAAAGACAAGAATATTACTCAATCTAAGAAAAGAAAATAAATACTTAGGAAACAAATACTTAAAACTTATTTTTATAAATGTCAAATGTGTTTAAGTAGAAATAAGATTTCTAGTTTCCTATTTTTGTCTCCACTCAAGAAGATTTTAACACATCATTTAATATGCCAGGTTAGTAGATTTAGTATTCCTAACCTGACATTTCTCCTTCTCTCCCTTTTCTATTGTCTTCTCTCTCCCCTCCTAAGCCACCATCACTTCCCAACCACCACCACTCCTCCACGTCCCACTCCAGCCAACTACAGTCCCCGCCTCCTCTGAGTTGCAGTCATTTACCTTAAATTGTTCCTCGCACACACCCTTATCCCCTCACCCTCACTGTCAAAGCCATCATTCTCCAATGGCGCAGTTTCCTTGCTGATCCGACGACCACCACTGTGGCTATCTGATCTTGTTTGGTTAAACTTTTTTTTGTTTCACAAAGAATGACTTTGATTATCATCTTGGACGATGATATTTCGTTATGGATTTTCAGTAATATAACCACTCTTCTTGTCTCCCATTTTTGTCCTCTTCTTTGTCACCACCCAATAATAATTTCACATTACTTAATTAGCCAGACGGATTTTATAACATTCCTAACCTAACATTTCTTCTTCACTCCCTTATCTATCATCTCTCTCCCCCCCTAAGTCGCCGTCACTTCCTAACCAGCAGCATGACCTCCACATCCCACTCTAACCCACATCAGTCGCTGCCTCGTCCGTGCAGAGTCATTCACCTTAAAGTGCTCCTTCTGCTCACCCTCTTTCCCCTCACCCTTGTCACCAAAGCCATTTCTCTCCAATGGCGCTGGTTGTTGTTGTCTGATATTGCTTGGTTGAATCTTTTTTTTTTTTTGGTTGAACTGATAGATGACTCAGATTCTCGTCTTGGAGGATGATATTTGGTTAAGGATTTTCAATAATATAATCACTGTCTTTCGCTATGGTAACTGGATGGATGATCCATCGTAACATGTCAACTATTGAACGTTGCATGTCAACTATTGAACATAACCCTGATGAAGAGGCATAACATAATTAATGTTGTGTTTAATAATTATCATATTGTTACAACCAAACCTTATTGTTACTTCAATTGATGTGATTGTCACGCCCCGAAGTACGGGAGGTGACGTGGTGGTTTAATTAAATTAATTGAGTAAAGACTTGGTTAAAAATAGGGTTTTAGAATGAAATTTATAAATAAAAAGGTGATAATTTTAAAATCGTTTGAATAGAAAAGTTAAAGAAATAAATGAATCATCATAATAATTAAACAAATAGAAATACCATTAAAATAATTAAATATGGGGTGGAACGCGTATGAGTCCCACTGGCCCACATATTGTGCACACACATATAGTACTGACAATATTATGATACAACCACAGTCCAGAATAAAAGAAAAGTTAAAGTCTTACATGCCTTGAATGGTAATTTAACCTACCAAATACTTCTACTGATCGTAAGTCCGGTCGGCGGACTCTTCTCCAATCCTATGCTGATACCCACCTAAGGTTAAGATTTTAAAACAGATAAAATGTGAGCGAAAGGCTCAGTAGGACTATATTTGAAAATTATTCAACTTTGAAAGAAATTGCATAAGTCAAATAAACATATGAAAATGAACTGGTACAATCAACGAATAAATAATTAAATGTGAAATTAAATAAAATATAATCTTACCAAAAAAATTCAAATAAATAAATCAAAAGGGTACCATTTTCCTTTCCTGGGCAAACCATACATGACTCACCACCGTAGTGGCCCAACTGGGTTTCGGGACCTACCCCCAAGGTTGTTCACTACACAACCCGATCTCTGAGATGGCATCATGCCCTAAAATATATATACATATACATATCTCTCTGATTCATGAAATCTTTTCTGTATCAGATGTAATCATTTTTATTCATTATGAAGTTCACTATGAACATTTCTCAATCAATCATTTGTAAAGATATTTAGATAAAATCATTTCCCAATCTGTCATTGAAAACATTTGATGAAGATCCATTTTTGGCTTAAATCATTTTGAAATAGGGCTACCAAAGATAAGGGTAGAAGTCCTACCTCAATACTCGTACCGGTGTCTCACACCGTAATCCCGGTCCGCTATACGTTAGCTCGGCGGATCCACGCACAAATCCTAAATGCATAGTAACTTAGCTCATTTGCATCTAACCCGAGGTATCCTATGATACTAAATCATCTCATGGTGTTCTAGTGTGCCATTTAGGTTTATAAAATCATTGTACAAAGTTGAAATTT